>PVJA010041189.1:0-18071 GCA_004027025.1 Myocastor coypus
ATCTGAGAACGCAGGAGGACAGTAACCTGGCCTCCAGACTCATTTCTGAGAGCTGCTGCTCCTTCCAGCAGCCTGGGGCCACTCGGGCAGCTGGCTGGATCAACTAAATTCCTTTCACTGCTGCTGCAGACTCTAGCCAAGACATCTCAGCCAAAGCCATAGGTCCAGAATACCAGCTTCCGCCTAGCATTCTCCCGTGTTTTCTCTGTCATAGATAATAACAGGAAAATCAACTTTTGTGACAGTAAGAAATGTGGCTGCCCAGTTCCTTCATTCCCCATGCCTAGCCCCAGCCTCCCAAATCCACTTCTTTCTAAATTAGCCTCCAGATCGTCTCAGGCCTTCCCTTTCGTCCCCAGCTTTTGCCCTTTGGTCCTCGTTTATCACTCCAGGAACACAAATCACATTAAGCACACCACTGAAGGCACACATAGCCCACCTTGTGCCAAAAACCTCATCATTCATCCAGCCTGACATCTCCCTCATCTGGCCTTGGTCTTCAATAGATGCTGGCATTTGCAAGGAGGTAAAATAAAGCTTCAGTTCTATTGGGTGGATGTTGCCATCCCTACCAGTTGTCTACCCAGTAACCACTGTCCCCTGCTGCTTAGCAGAGAACAATCAAGTGTTCAAGGGAATCTCAACGAGAGATGCGTATTAGGGCCTCCTGCAAAACCTCTGGAAAGAGAATCAACTCCACTCAGAGTGGTCACGTTTGTCCCTAGATCCCCTGTCCTCTTCCTGTTGGCACGTTTTTGTTTTGTTTTCTGTATTTTAGGGAAGGGTCTACTCTCACTACTAAATCGGACTTGTAGTGATCCGCCTGTTTAAAGCCTCCCAAGAGCTGGGATTATAGGCATGTGCCACCACGCCCAGTCTCAACTGCCATCTCAGTGTGCCCTGAGGGCGGGGCTGGCCCAGGGACCAAACTACCCCTCCCCCCACCCCCTACCCCACTGCCCTGCTTGCAGGTGCTTTAATTCACTGAGCTATTTGGCCAGCCACTGTTGGCATGTTGATGTAGCTTCTTTTCAAAGTCAGACAGCAGCTGGTGAATGTAGTTAGACAATTGCAGTTAAGCTCTAATCTCTAGTGGTGCTGCTACTATGTTTTGCCCCTGGAAAACAAGGAGACTTGGAGCAATCTCTTGGGCCAGGCAGATGTTCTCTGGGAACAGTCAACAGAGTGTTGCCTTGGGATTGGCTTTCTGGCCTGGATGTGGTGTCACACAAAACTGAGATCCCAGCACTCGGGAGGCTAAGGCAGGAGGATCGTTGTGAGTTCGAGACCAGACTGGGCTACAACAAAGTGAGCTCAAGCCCAGCCTCAACTGCATAGTGAAAACCTGTCTGAAAAGGAGAGAGAGAGAGAGAGAGAGAGAGAGAGAGAGAGAGAGAGAGAAGTAATTGGCTTTCTGTGTGCTTTTCTGTGTATTTGTCTTCCTCCCTAAGGGGTCAGTTCCTCAAAGACAAATACTGCCTTATCCACAGATCCACTGCAGCATCTAGCCAGAGCCTGAGGCAGAGAGAAAATTCTGCAAGTGCTGGAAAATAAATGCACAGAAGACACAGCAGGGTCTGGCATTGATGCCTGAGTCCTTGGACTTGGCTAACAGATGAAGTTATGCACCATCAACTGCTATTTTACCAAAATGCAAAACATACCAGGCCCTGTCAGCTCCATGCAGTGGTTGACTGACCAATGACTCCTTGGGGATAAGGGAAGCCTTTCTTGAGCATTAAAATATTTTGCCATGGTTAATCACTTGGCAAAAAGCATTCCTGGCTTTGGCAGACCCCATCCACTGTGTGAATCGTTTTCCCATTGCTGGACAAAATTCCCAAAATGTGGAACTTACAGGAGAAGAGGTAGATTTGGGCTCACAGTCTGAGTCCCCTCGTGACCAGCTCCAAGGCAGAATGGACGTATTTAGTGCAGGGCGTGGTGGAGAAAAGCTGCCCGCCCAATGGCAGCTAGGAAGCAGTGAGCGGAGGCGGGGCGGGCCCCCCGGCCCCAGGGGCTGCCTCCTACCGGGCCACACATCCAGCTGCGGAGGTCTAGGCGGATTAACCCACTGCTGAGTACGGGAGTTCCCACCTTTCGAAAGTCCTTCCTTGAAAGATTTTTGGAGTACGTTCTCAGTCTAAACATAACATCCATTTTTCCACTACATTCTTTTTCCAATTAAAATGTTGACTGTCCTTTATTACTACTACTTCTGTCTGCCCACAAATTCTGCAGGTTGCAGCTCATTTTCCCCCTAAATTTTTATCGAGGATTTTCTAGTACTTGATGAATCAGCGTTCACACCTGCTTGGCCAGCCACATGTCCCCGCCACTCTTTTGACTGGTGAGAAGTTTAAGGTCTAGAAAGAGCATAGGAAGATGGAGATCCGAACCCTGTTCCTCCCATGTCCCCTATTTGTACATGGCTTTGCTGCCTTTCTACTTCACAGCATTCTCAGGACTGAGGTAGAGCTGATCTTGATAACAGAAGGGAAAACGTAGTGCCCTGGAGAAGGCCAAGACCTACTGGCTCCTGCAGGTCCCAGTGGAGACTTAGGCAGGGAGAGCCAGGGCCCCAGCAGATGAAGTTTCAGAGTCCCTCCTAAGACCTGAAAGCTTGTGCAATTGCCTAAATTGAAATCAATACACTGCTGGGCTGGAAGACTATGCAATTGTTTTTGAAGCTGGAGTATTATGTTCTAAATATTTAATCTGGCAAGGGCCATAAAAGACGAGTTCCAGGCCACTTGGAGCTTATATTGCGTATACAATGGTCAGGAAGGCGGCTAACGCCCAAGACCGACAGCATCTCAACGGAGAGACACATGCTGATGCGTCTGGTTCTGACATGGATGCTGGGCAGCAACGCGGGGCGAGAGATATTCCTTGAACGGGAGGAAGGCAGCAAGCAAAGAAAAACGGCCCAATGTCACATCTTGCTTTTTAATGTTTGCGGCGGCTCTCTGAGACCTCGAGCAAAATCAATACATCTAAAGCAGCTGTAGTGACTTGCCACACCGAATGGCCAAGAAAAGCTCTCCTCCTCTGGATGCCAACAGCGAGCCACTGAGTATATTCTATAACCCAGGTCTAGTACCCTGGGTGCACCCATGGGTGTATCCTCCAAGCATGAAGCCCACAGCATGACATAAGCACAGATCTCATCCTAGCAAAGAACTCTGCCTGCAGCGGCTTCCCAGCCAAGGGAAAAAGGAGTGCGTGGCCTAGGAGCATTCAGATCGTGGTGGGCAAGGCAGACTCAGCCCCCGCTTTCCCGCCTGCTCCGTGCACATCCTTTCCTAACCCCCTAGGTCTTCATTTCTTCATCCATTCTGTGTCCTATGGGGTAGAGGAAGTACTGGTCTATCAGCATCGTCATGGGAATTAAATGAACGAATTGGCATCATTTTTGCTGTCCGGTAAATGTCTAGTAAATGTTAGCTGTTAGTGTAAAGGTTCTTAGCACATAAAGCAAATATAAATACCAAGGCAGGTCACCACCTGGCTTCTCCTTCCCACGCAGAACATCAGGTACATTCATGGCAATGGATGGGACTGGGCACCCCTCAGTCCCTTCAGTATCAGGGCAAAGGTGTGCCATCAGGATTTCAGAGAAGACAAGAGAAGCCCTGCAGCGAGCTCACAGAAGTGCATCCGGGGTCCAGCACCCTGACCCTTCTCTCTTGAAACCTCCTGGGACCTTCATAGATTATACTCCTGTTACACCAGGATTGAGGACTTCACAGTCATCCACGCTGACTTCTCATGATACTGTGAACACACCACAGTGCCGAAAGGATAGCGAACCTGCCCATGGTGACACAGAAAGCTCAAGAAGAGCAGAAACCGTGGCTTTTCCAAATTCAGACTTCTAAATCCAGAATTCTTCCCACCACATCACAGCTGTGTCTTTATTTATAGAAGCATAAATAAGACTGCAAAGGAAATATTTAGCTTCCTTAAGAAAGCCAGCAGTTTTTAAGAGTCTATAAAATTACTTTAGTCTAACCCATCTGTCTGTGGAAACTTACTGCATTAATTATAAACGTGTTACCTGTTCATTTAACTGAGAACAAAGGTGCAAGATTACTACTTGTAAGATGCTGTTGTGCCAATTGTTTGCACACCCAGCTTTCCTCTGAGAGACAACAATGGGTAGCAGAAAATACGGAAGCTTTGCAGTCAGAGACGTGGGTTCGGATCTTGGCTCCATCACATACCTATTCTGTACCTACCTTGGGCATGCTGCTTAAGTTCACGGGTGCTTGAGTTCCTCGTGTGGAAAGCGGCTTTGGATGCCAACTTCAGGATTCTTGGAAAAATTAAGTAAGATAGTGTATGGCATAGGGTCTGATACCTCACAGTCCTACATAATAGCAAGCGTTGCTATTCCTAGTGAAAGAACTGCATTTCCTAAAAATATCCCCAGATTGAGCCAGTGTGGTCGTGTGTGACTGCAGTTCTAACACTCCAGGAAGCTAATGTACGATCACAAGTTCCAGCCTTGCCTGGGCAATTTAGCAAGACCCTGTCTTAAAATAGAAAATAAGAAAGGCTAGGAGATAGCTCTGTGTGAAGGGCGTGGGTCAAACCTCCAGTACAAAAAAAAAAAAAAAAAAAAACTCCAATTCAAAACTATAGAATCTATCAATTCAAATATATTACTACTTCAAATGAGCAAGTCTCACTGACTGCAGCAATCTAATCAATCAGTAATTTCACGTGCAGGAATCTAGCTGACGGAAATGGGCATATCTATAGAAAAGGTATATGTGTGCAATAATACTAATTATACAATTGCCAACAGTAGTGGAAAGTAAGAAATAAGCTATGGAGCCCACAAAAGAAGATACGTTAACTGGTTACGATTTATCTTGATTGGGGCAAACCCTTTCTGAAATGTTCCTTCATTGGCGCCCAAGCTTAGGAGTACCAACCCACTGCTCAGATGTATGGTGACTGAATGAAACAGAGACAAAACATACATTTAGTTACAAGGAGCACCAGGATGGTCGAAGCCCAATGACAGGCTAAGACCACAAGGTATGGTGTCTTTTCGCTTTTATTAGGTGCACAGCTTGACTGGGAGGTGTGCTGGTGACTTATAGGTGGTAGGGAACAGCCGACGTGGTCAAGCTTCAAAAACTGAGGAACAGTGTATTTTTGAAAAATCACACAAAGGCAAATCATGGTTAACTGGTAACCTGATTGTCTGCTAGATCACTGAGCTAGCCAGAAACTGCAGGAGTCCAAGTCCTCAAACTGTCATGTTATCTTGCTTCAGGATATGCCAAGACCTTCTTGGGCTGTTTGCTAGTCTCAGCTCTGGCCACTGGTTTAAAGATGAATCTGTGGGCATGGTAGTACATGCCTGTAATCCCAGCACTCAGGAGACTGAGGCAGAAGGATCGATGTGAGTTCGAGACCAGCCTGGGCTACAAAAGTGAGCTCCAGACCAGCCTGAACTGCATAGTGAAACCCTGTCTCAAAAAGACTAAATAAATAAATAAATAAATAAATAAATAAATATGAATCTGTCCATGGGCCAGCCAGATAGCCCAGCAGATTAAAGTGCCTGCTTAAGCAGATGCAGGGGCTGGGGGTTCAGCCCTATGTGCCATGCTGGGCCTCACCCCTGGAGCATGCTGAGATGGAGATTGAGACTGGGCATGGTGGCATTTACCTGCAATCCCAATGCTTGGGAAGCTGAAAACAGGAGGGTCACTATGAGTTTGATCTATGTAGTGAGACCCTGTAGACCCTGTACCAAATACATTTAAACAAAGATTAATCTGTCCTTGGGCTGGGACAGTGTCTGCCAGGCAAACTTAAGGCCCACAGTGCCTGCTGGCCACTAAAACTGGGCCTGGTGGTGCACACCTATATTCCCAGTGCTGGGGAGGCTGAGACTGGAGGATCACTATGAGTCTGCACTGTATAATAAGATCCTGTATTAAATTAACTAATTAATTTTTAAAGATTAAGATTAATCTGTCATTAAGCCAGTCAAGGCCTCAGCATAAATCATGTAAGACTAGGACAGACTCTCAATTTATTTCATGCCAATTTATTAGTATTAATTATTGCTTGCTTGGACTGCATTAAGCTGGCCCTCAAAAACAACGTGTTCCTGTCACAACCACTCATGGCTGTACCTGAACTCTGCCCTGAAGAACATGTTACAAAGGCCCAAGTACAAACCTTACAAACAGACACAGATGAGAGCCTGGTGTGGCCTCAGGAATTGACATGAAAGGCTGAATACTATGCAGCCGTTAACAAGAAAAGTGAGTAGACCTAGAAATACTTAGAATGATATTCATAAGGATTCCTACAAACCATATGAAAAAGGCAAACAGCGCAAGAAAAATTGAGGTAAGTTTATACAAGAGGAAATTCCAGCAGCTGATTAGGAAAATTGTCCTACTATCTAATTGATCTGCTTTTCCAAAGGCAAATGATAGTTACCCTACTTTCACTCACCAGGTCTGCAACAGTTAAAACACTGACAAAATCAAGTGTTGGTGACGCAGTTAGGAAAAAGGTACCCCAATACACTGTTGGGAAAATATAAACGAGGGCAACCACTTCGGCAAAGTCTATTAAAACCGCAAATGTGCTTACCCTCTGCCCCGGTGTTCCTTCTTCCAGATCTCTACCCAGGGAACCGCTTTTGCATGTGAGCAAGAACACTGGCGAAGAAGCTAATTGAAGCATTCTAATAGCATGAAATTGAAAATGACCTAAACGTCTACCCATAATGGAATAGGAAACTATAATGTGCAGAATGCAATTCAGCGGTTACAAGGAGCAAACCAGCTCCACGTTCCTGAGTGCAGAGAGACCTCAGAAATACAATGCTATACTTCAGAGCAATTCTTACATGTGATATAATTTATATAGGAACACAACACGAAGTCAAATATCATATACATAAGACATATGTGTACACATGTGCAAAGATATTTCAACATCTGGAAAGAGGTGCTCTAAACCTGAAGAGTGGTTATCTTAAGACATAGAGGAGAAGTGGACTTTTTAGGGGGTGGCCAAAGGGGACATAGCTTTGTCTATAATGTCCTAACTTAAAAAAAATCTGTATTATTCCATCTTTCAAATAAATTTAATGAAAAATGTTTATGATTTAGCCAATGAGGCTGCAAAACCACATACACTGTATGACGCTATTTTACTTTTTAAGTTATGCATTGGTCTTGTGTGTGCCAGTGAATATCAAATAGTTCATTGGTCTTGTGTGTGCCCTTGTGGGTCATATGCATTGGTCTTGTGTGTGCCCTTGTGGATGGGAACCAAGGGGAGGACAGGTGTGTGCCTTTCATTCAATGAGGGAAATTGGTGAAGCTGTTCTAGAGCTGGATTGGCCAGGTCTGACCCTAGATAAGTGACTTCTTCAGAGTCACCTAGCTGTGGAAAAGCCAGCCTCAGTTTCCCCCCCTGAAAAATAGGAATAATAATATCTGAAAGAGTGCTTACAAGAACCAGGAACTGGGATAACTGCTTTCAAGGTAGTTTTCTCATGGTAGTCTTCCCGCCAAGCCTCTGAGGTGGAATCAGACCCGACTAAACGAGGAAACTGAAGTGGGAAGAGGTTAAGTGGCTTATGTAAGGCTGAGATACTGGGAAGTGGCAGAGCTGAGGGACTATAGCCTTCAGGTGTGACCGTTACTGCGTGTGCAAAGTTGCTGCTCTCTATGGTCTATGTGCATGGAATTTTACAACAGGATGCATACAATTGTATCTGTGTCCTGCAGATGCTGTAATAATACACTGCTTTGGTACTTCAAGCAATAAAAATTTGTTTGCCATGGTTAAGCATCTCAGAAAAAAAAAGTCTAAAACCAGAGTGTCAGTGGGGTTACAGGCCCTCAGAGTCCTCTGAGGGAAGTAGGAAGTCACCTACTTCCTTGGCCCATCCCAGCTGCTGCAGGCACCTGTGCGCTATGGCTCCTATCCCTGTCCCCATCATCCGAGTGTGTCTTCAGACCTCTCAGTCACCGCAGCTCCCTTCCCTGACTTCAGCTCCTCCGACATCCGTCTTCTAAGGCACTTGTGGTTAGGTTGGGCCTTCCCTGACATTCCAGGATGATCTTCCTGTCTAAAGATCCTTAGATGAACCCAATCTCCAAAGTTCTTCTTGCTATGTGCGGTGGCCCATTCAGAGATTCCAGGGATGAAGATACAGATCTTGGGGGACACTTTTATGTGTGCCGATGCATTCATATACATCGACACACATATATGCATACACACATAAAAATTTAATAAAGGAAGTCTGATATACTAACCACACATGCCTAATGCATACTGGTTAACAGTGTATTAGACATAAACTACACTCCCACACATAGACTTTTAATGGCAGAGTCTGAGCTTAAGGAAAGGAAATTCTATCAAGTCTTCTGTTGGGAGATGAGAAGCCGGGAAACAGGAGGCTCAGTGCCCCATGTCTGCTTGCATGAGCGAGAACCACTCGTCTGGCCCCATAGAGTAAGGTTAGGTAAAGAAAGTGGTGACTCGCTGGACTCCTAAGTCCCCATCATCACTGCTACACACACACCGGAGGTCGGGCCACAGACCCACAGAGGATCAACAGGCCACTTGCCCACGCTGGTTTCCAGGCCAGGTCTGTGTCAATTCTGACACACTCCCTGACACCTCCTTGCTGTCTCTGGCAGTGCCTCCTGAAATAGCGTTATTCTAACCAACCCAAGCACTAAATCTTGTGCTCCAGGAAAGAAGAGAGCCCTGTGGTTTCCTGGAGAAATCCTCGCATCTGGTGTTCGGCTCCAAGAGCCTCCTCAGTGGTGCCACTAAGTTGATTCTGTTGCCTCCTGAAAACACTCCCCACACAATTCCACACACTTTAATTTCCAGTCAGCCTTGCTTTGTCAAGGTAACCGCACTGCCACTGAGTGACAGGCCTCTGCAGCTTCTCCACAGAACTCAGTCACCTTCTGGTTGAGCCTGTTTCAAGAGACCATCTATAGCCACCCTACCTGTCACGTCAGGTTGCCTGTCCTGACCCAGTCCCACCATGTGCAGGACCCAGTAGGGGCCCAGCAAGGTCCTTTTCAGCCTTGACTTCTGTGTCTCCAGCACACCCTGCTGCTGCCAGGTGGTCAAGACAGACACAAGAGACCCTCTCCAGGCTGCATACTGGGAGGGATCCTTGAGCACACCGATGTAATGTCCTGGTCACTAACCCATCGCATCTTAAGTGAACCATTTCTACTCATCCTCCACAATAACCAACATCCCAGGTCATAGCCAGCTCCTGGCTCTATCACCTATATTTATTACAAATAACCACTAAGATCTCTCCCTGCTTAAAGAATCTGTAATAGTTTATTGAAATATCTGAGTTGTGCATGGAAAACAGTCAGGTCTGTGATTTTTTTTTATTATTATTCAAAATGAAAAGTTTTCACAACTGAAAATTTTCCAGCCTGGGTCAGGAATGGGACTGTCTCAACACGCATCCTATTTCTGCATTCCTACACAAATCTCTAAATGGGCATCCAGAACAGACAAGCACTGTAATCTACCTGGAGTCAATTCAGAATTCCTGTCTTATGAGATATAGCACACTTGTTAATACCGCAGGCTAAATGACTAAGAGGTGTTTTTCTTCCTCATTTTGAATATGATTTATGACCATTACATGGAACAAAATTCCATGAGGCCTGAGCCATAGCAGTGTACAGAAGAGGAAGAGGGGCTACACATTTGGAAAGGGTGGTGAGCAGGAGGAAATGAGGAGGTGTCCACCTAAGCATGCACAGTGGCAGTTATGTGGATAAAGTCTTAAGACCTACTGCACAATATAAGGACCACAGCTAACGATAAAATCATTCCCCCTTATTCATGGGGGCTATGTCCCAAGACTGGACACCTATGGACACCCGAAAGCACAGGCAGCACCAATCCTGTATAAGCTTTTTTTTAATGTACATCCCATAATGTTGCCACATAGTGCTGAGTTCATCTGTTCTGTGTTTCATGGTTTATGCCCTAATGCCACCTATGCATCACTACTTTTGTGCTTCAGCGCTATTAATAACTAATATAAGAGATCTATTAGCAAGAGCACTGTGATACCACCCCAGTTCAGTTGATAACTGGGGCCACAGCTAAGTGACTAACGGGCAGGTAGTGTATACATGGTAGATACACTGACAAAAAAGGACAATTCATACTGCCATAGGGGGAGATTTCATCAAGCTTCCCAGAATATCAGGCAATTTAAGACCTAAGAACTACTTCTGGACGTTTCCGCTCAGCATTTTATAAGTTTGCCATAGGTAACTGCAACCACAGAAACATAAAAGGAAGATTGTAGTTTTGAATTCTATTTGAAATTTTTGCTCAAAGAATAGATTTTAAGTGCTATTTGGGTTGATAGGTATGTTGGTATTCTTCACCATGATAACAACCTAATTATATGTATATCAAAATATATTGCATGCTTTAAATATATACAACAAAAATTTTAAAGGGGAATAAAGATCTGTTTGAGCACCAATCATGTGTCAGACACAGCACCGGGCCCTTTCTAGGAGGCATATCTTGCCCTAAACTTTCAAGGAGGTAGTATAGAGATGTTACATGTGTGACCTTGGCCACTTAGCTAATCAAGCAGGCATTGAGATTCACAACTTCACTAATTTCCATGCATTTTTATCATGCCATCCCTCCAGCATGTTGAAGCAGGATAAATTTTCAACCACAGAGAAGAGGATGTTGGACGTGATCATAAAATGTTCAATATAAAAGATTATGACAAATAAAGTTAGGTTTAGCTAATCATAAAACTGAGCTTCAGTTCTCTTAACATTTAACAGAACATTTATGAGTATATTACCCCAGGGAGAGAGGCTAAACTTGTAAGCATTTTCTTGGCATTTGGCCATGGAAACCAGGTCAAGTTTCCATAATGTCCAGAGGACTTTAATGTTGCCATAAATCTGTTTCTGATCTGCACTCTCCTTACCAGAAATGGCACAGGTCCAGCCTGCACATTTCCAACAAGCCTGACAAGCTGGAGAGCTGGAGGCATGGCAGGAGACAACACACAGAGTTTTTGTCACAACTCTCGACTAAGTAGTGACCTCAGCAAGAGCCAGGAGGTATGAAAACCAGGGGACATGTGGTGTTCCGGTCACTGACATATCATACCGCATCATGGGCACCTCCCCTCCACCTTCCAGAACTTTAATATCAGGAACTCGTCATTACAAGGCATGGTCTTGCTCTGTGTCTTCTACTTGACTGTCTGATGCCCTGCAGAACTGGAACAGGGTGGTGGATGTAGATCACATCTCAAATGAGAAAGCCAAAAGGTCCAGTCACATAGCTCAGGGCACTGAGAGGCACACCATCCCTCACAAAATGTGAATTGTAAATTGACTCTAGGTCAAGGTTTCTTAAACTCAGCAATATTGACAACCGGGACAGACAATTCTTTGTAAGAATTACAAAGCAGATTGGCCTGTCTAGGTCATTCCCAACCTCTAGCCCCTTTGTGAATCCTACCTCCCCATCCTCTGGGCTTTTGCTGAGACATAACCTCTGTGTGGTCACCCACTTTCTAGATATCTGTATTACAGGTTCCCTCCAGTGTGTCCCAAACATCCATTCCCACTCTAAATATTCATAGTAACAGCCTGTTAATTTGGATGGCAGGACCAAGAATTTAGACAGCATCTGACTTCCAATGAACTATATTTTTTCTCCCATTTAATCCCTCATTTGTTAATTTTGTCTCTGAACTGCTTCCTCCCTCAGTTGTAATCAAGCCTCTACTTTTATACCTGGGATAGTAGACAATCTACTACTCTTCAAGACCACCATGTCATTGCTGAATAGTTGAAAATGTGCTATGAAAGGTGTCCTAATCATAACCCCTGATCATGCTTTTATATTCTCCTTTTGGCTGTGATTCAACCCTGGGGGCCACCACTTGCAGACTGACAGACAAATACAGGCAACTTACACCCCAAATTGATGTCTCTCCATCACCTGACCTCTTCAGACTTTGACCAAATCTGTACATGTTCAGAGAATAAAGACCTCGGGCTTTCCAAGTGAGAGATGCATGATGAGAGAGGAAGGTAGAATAAACCTCTTCCAGGCTGAACCTAGGAGCTTGGGTCTGGGTCTGGGTTCTGTGCCCACTGAGCAGAGATTCTGATAGTCGCTACTGACTATGTGTAATCAAAAGCCCCTCTGCTTCTGCCTAGTTTTCTGTGAATGTTCGTAGGATAACAAGTGGTGGCCAACTTTACATATTCCTTCGGGAAGTCCAAATTGTTGTCCCAAGTCTCAAATGATCTACAACTTGTCCAATGCAGGTAATCCAGAAGGGATCAGCACCCAGAGGGAAGATAGGAAGGAAAACAGCACAAGAATCCTGAGTGATGCCAGCGATGAGGCCCCTTGGCTGGTACCATGCCAAGCCCTGGGTCCTCCTTGGGATCACTGCAGACCTTCCAGACCCTGCTCAATGAGCATCCCACAATCCTCAGAAAGAAGCAGCTATGCTTATATCTGCCCAGCAGCATCCTTAATACTTGAAATGCATCCTCTGGGTCCCTCACTGAAGAAAATCTTGTCTTCTTGAGGAGATCTTTGTCCTTACTGCCACTACATAATTTTTCCACTGTTGCTAAAAGAATCTTTCTAGCACACAAATCTAGCCCTGTTATCCCCTTCTCAAATCCATGGAATTATTGCCCATTACCTTCAGAGAAATGTCTAAACTCCTCTTCATCACTCTTGTTCTCTTTTGAGGGTCGTGGCTGACCCTTCTTGTGTGCCTCCTATCATACACATCTCGAACATCTGGAAATTTCCCCCAAAGACTCATGGTCTTTAATATTATCATGGCCTTATTTTATGGTTGGTGTCTAGTTGCCCCCCTCAAAGCCTCATGCAGTCATGGAGTGGGCTTCTAGAGTTTGTGATTAATTCACGATCCAGTGCTAGGATTATGGGCATGAGTACTGCTGGGATTACAGGTGTGAGTGCTACGCTTAGCTTGAGGCAGACAGCCTCAATGCAACATAAAGAAGACAGGGTTGCTCTCTGTTGCCATTGTTGCCACACTCCTCCAACTTACTCTTGCTCTTTTGCTGTTTTCCACCGCCATGAGCTGCTGATCTCCTCTACGTGACACTCTGCCTTGGAACCAGCTGAATAAGGACTGAAACATTCACTAACCTTTCTTTCCATCAGTTTGGGTGTTGAGTATTTTGTCCCAGCAATGAGAAAAGAGTAACTGAGACACTTTCCCTGTCCCAGCTCCTCTGCTTGGAATGATGCGTCTTGCCCCATCTTCATCCTGGAAGAATCACCACTGTTCCTAGAATAATCAACTCAGTCTTCTCTGAGAGGCATTACGTGACCTGCTGACCCCACCCCATGTACCTTATGTCAGCTTTCATCACTATGGCCATAAGTAACAAGGAAAAAAGTGTCATTTGAGTGCATAGTTTCTGAGGTTTTGGTCCACAGTCAGCTGCCTCCACAGCTTTAGGCCTGTAGTGAAGCAGAAACACCTTGGCAGTAGGCTGTAGTGGGAGAAAGCTATTCACTTCATGACAACTGGAAAGCAGAGAGGGGGAAGGTCTACAGAGAAAGGGACTGGGGACAAGACATAGCCCCGAAGGTGAAGTCTTCATCAGCTACTTTCTTCAAGCAGGCCCCATGACCTATATTTTCATTATCTCAATAAGATTATCAAATTAAGACTTTATCAGTGGAGAAATCCAAAGATGGAGTTAGGGCCCTTATGATTCTCTCACTGGCCTCCTGAAAGCGCTTCTCTGAACACACGAGACTTGCAGGGGACATTTAAGATCTTAAACTATAATACACTCCTGGGCTGAGTGAGCTGTCCCTCCTTCCTATTTCCACAGGCCATGTATTTGCCCCTGATATAAATAATGCTCATCATAACCTTCCCTATGTGTCTTTTGATCTCATTTTCACACGCCTCCAAGTCAGAACAATGACTAGTCCCATGTATAGCACTTCTGCTCAGTACCGAACTTGGTACATTGTAGATTCTCCATTTACGATTCTTAAATGAACAAACAGCCCATGATGATTGAGGAAACAAGGAATTCCATTGTTTCAGTCAGCCTTCCACTACTGTAACAAGATATCAGAGAAAATGAAATCCTAAAAAACAAGGGTTTATTTTGGCTATGATTTGGTAAGAGTCAGTCCATGACCTATTGTCCCTAGAGCTTTTGGCCTATAGTAGCACATGACACCACAAGTGTTTGGGGTGGAAGGCCTCTCACTTACTAGCTGAAAGAAAAAGAACAAGGGAACAAGGTCCCATTATCCCCTTGCAGGCCACGCCCAATAACCTAAAGACTCCCATTAGGCTACCATCTCCCATTAGTGCTGCTTTGGGGAGAAAGCCTTTGGGAGCTATTCCAGATCCAATTCACATTCACATTATGACAATTCCTGCATTCTGTGTGCAGGCCATAATCTAGTTAATGATGTATTATTGTTAGCTTCCCCTTCTAAATTGTAGGAACTTTCCAAATTCGTGAACAATGGTCTCGGATTTCACTATGTAATGCGGTAACTTTAGCCACAGGCACTGTTTAAGTTCATTGAAATTAAGTTAAATTTTGAGTCTTGCAATGACAGTGGTTGTTATTAATAGCTTTTTTTTCTTGTATTTAGTACAGGGTCTACAGGGTTTACCGGGTCTCACTACATAGATCAAACTCATACTGATTCTCCTGTTTTTAACCACCCAAGCGCTGGGATTACAGGCATGCACCACCATGCCTAGTTTCAGTTGCTGTCTCAATGTGCCCTGGGGGTGGAGCCAGCACAGCATGCATACGGGGGATCGAACTCTGGCTGTTGTGCATTATGGGCTTTTAAATTAGGCAATCTACTCTCATTATTACAGAAAGTTGAGCAGCAGGACTGGTCTAGGACAAGGAATCTGCTCTGGGAACATGAAACATAGAATGCATATACCTTACCCTCAGGGACATTAAAATCTGCTAGAGGAATAGAAGAATATTGTCCCTGGTATTCCCTTAATTAACTGTCCTTGTGAAGGACAGTTAATTATGGCTCATCAGACATTAGCCAAGCATTTCTGTCTTACCTATGGTTTTAAATATTCATTTTTGCCTATATATAAATGATCTTTGTGTTATGCTGAAGTAAGCAATCATTCTAAAATTTCGAACTCCTTCAAATTATTTTTTGTAATTACCATATGGCACACTGATTTATAAGGGTGTTAAGAGACTCAATTAATGTTTGTTTGAAATCCTGCCTGTCAGAGTTGCTATTAAAGGATCCATTGAGATTCCCCTGGTAATAAAAGTTGGGTGGAAAACCTTAGCTTATTCACATGGAGACACACACATAAAGGAAAGAATTCCCTTGTCAGTTTTAATTTATCACTTATCATTATCAACTATTTATTAAGCATCTACCATTGTTCGGCAGTGAATGGCAGAAAGAAAATGTGATTCCAGCAGGAGACTTGTGATTACTTCTTAGTGTGGTATCTCTAACATCCATCAAAACTCCTGTCGCAGAAGGACAAGTTAGGGAACCATGAGATAGAGCGGTGGAAGGCTGACAGCTTCAGCTGTCTCTGCCTTGATGGGGCCACTATCACTCTGGATATGAACAGTGTCCATCCAGAACTGAATTATTCCCATATACCCAAAGGAAGCAAATAATTTTCATTGATATTGTCAAAGTCCAGAGGTTGCTGGACAGACAGGCACTGATGTCATAGACACCTAGCACTCACATCTCATCCTATCTAGACCCAGTCTACACCCTTCCTAGAGGAGCTGTTGAAATACTTCACCTCCTCTTGCAGATATAGTTGACTGGTCCTGAATGGGCATTTGACCCAAAGAGACAATACGTCTCCTCCCCAGAATGTTTCATCCAAGATAGAAAAAAAATGAGAACCAGTCCTTTTCTAGAGGTGGAAGCACTGAAGGGTAAAACTCAGAAGATACAGAGGTTCATATTCACTACCACTTGGAGAAAGTTCCACATGTAGAAGAGGCAGGAAAAGTGCCATAGCTGTGACCGAGGTCCTGATCACATGTGTCCTGAGCCCAGCCTCATCTCTGGCCTCCTATTGACACAGGTTCATCCCTTCCTTGGATCCAGACCTATACACTCCTCTTTTGACCTCTGGTTGTCCAAGTTAGGTTTCTTTCATTTGCAAATAAAATTCAGACTAGCAGTCACTCTTGGGCAAGATTCTGAGCCCTCAGCATAGCATAGAGGCCCTGTCTAATCTAGGACTCATTTTTCTTTCCAGATTCTCTCTCTCTCTCTCTCTCTCTCTCTCTCTCTCACCTGTCTTCCTGTCTGTCTCAAACACCAGGCTCCAACTCCTCGGAACTTCCTTGCTTAACTCTATTTTTTCTATTCAACTAAAACTTCAACAAATACGTAAAATGCTGTCCCCAGTGATTAGCACAGTGCCTGTCACATAGCTGGTGCCCAATAAATATCCTAAACAAGCCATTGAGTTTGTTCATACAAATAGCTGCCTGGTCCTGAAGAAGCTTTCACCCACCATCACCGGTCCCTTTGAAATATCCCTGCCTACTATAGGAGCCTTTCTCTAAGTCAAGAACATTCTGCCTGACATTTAGGCCCTCTCTCTGGACTGCTCTGGATACTCACTCTGGTCCTAAGGATCGCCCCTGTACACTTACTGCAGACTAACCCTCTGTGGGAAAATCCCCCCATCATAGACTCATTATTAGATTTCAGCTACAGCCAAGCAAAGGCATATAAAGATGTAGATTCTCGAGCTTGACTAAGGATTGATAGACTTAGTACTCCTAAGCTGTTTTAACTGACTGCCTTTTACTAACTGCCCATTTTATTAACTCTTGGAAGATTTTCTATACAGAGCCAGTCTCCTCGTATGGCAATTTTTGTTCTTCTGAATTTGCTCATAGAAGGCAGTGTGGACCTAAGGCTCTAGGATTTCCACGTGCGCCATCACGCACCACTGGAATTTCCATCTTTGAATTACATACGGTAGCAGCGTCTGCCCTGCAGAGGGCCAGCACTGGCAGTAGGTGCCCATCACCACACTCACAGCAGCCACAGCGGAGCTCAAGTGCAGTGAAAGATAAGTGTTCTTTGCAATCTTTTCCTTCCTCATTTAAACCCATGCAGATTCCCTTTTTCTACTCCTTTCCTCTGTGTTCCCTGCCCTCCTCTTCACTCTTCTCTGCTCTCAAGATCTCTGCATCCAGAGAACCATTTCATGCGCCAAATTAGCTAGGTCACGGGATGCCCAGACAACCAGAGATGCAAGCTTCCAAGAATTTGTGTGTGTGTGTGTGTGTGTGTGTGTGTGTGTGTTTTGTTTTGTTTTCAATTTTTTCATTGTTTAAATTTAACAATGGTTATATTACATATTTCCATCATCAGATCAGTTTAGATTAATACATATAGGTATATAAGATTGATCAAACAATTAAACATTAACCTTTCTAAATCCACATTACTTTTTTTTTTCTTTTCCCCCTTCTTTTCTTTGAAAGTTGACATATTGCATATTGTCCTCACAATCATTCTATAGAGTGAAGTGTGTGGGCATGACCCACCTCCCTATTGATGTTGCATAGAAAAAAGAAAGAAAGAAACAAAAAAGGAAAGAATATACTTCTCTTCGGACTAAGAGGAAGCAGATACATACCCAGACAAAGGTTTTGCAATTGCAGTGTGCCACCAGTGAAGCTTGTGATGTTGGAGGCTATTGAATCTAAGCCTCCTAAAGCTCATCTCACCAATCCACCTCTGCGTTCCATGTATTATAATTAAGGATTTTTTTTTTTCTTGCTGGGTGGTCAAGGGCAAGTCGAAGCAAGACCTGTATAACTAAACATTTATTTATTTATTTATTTATTTATTTATTTATTTATTTATTTATTTATCTTCCAGGGTCAAATCCCCTCAGGATTAAATTTGAGACCATAGACAGTACTTTGTAGAACTGTTGTTAGTGT
>PVJA010041190.1:0-18042 GCA_004027025.1 Myocastor coypus
CTACAGAGGTTCCTGACTCTTGTGTTGGGGCTCTGGCTGCTAGCTTTTGTGAATCCTGGCGGATGTGGTCTGTAGGTGGAGGTGGAGCTTTGGGATTGAGTAGTCCTGGTACGCTCGTGGACCAGATCGGTTGCCAAACGGGCTATTTGATGGTTCAGTGCTGGAGCTTGGGCTGGAGGGGTTCAAAAAAAAAGGGGGGGGGCGGGGTGGTGAAAGCGAAGGCAGGCCAAGTATCCTGACCTAGCCGGCGCACGGGCTTAGCTCCCAGCGGTGCGATTTGGGTCTGGGCTGGAACAGGAAGTTAGTCACGGGAACGCAGAGGCGGGGCAGAGGGGCGCAGGGAGCTTACCCGCGGCGGGTGCGCAGGATCAGCTCCCAGGAGTGCGATTTGGGTCTGGGCTGGAACAGGAAGTTAGTCACCTCCTTTCTTCATTTTGAGTGTTGGCTATTTCATCATGGTAATGAGAGAAAAGTGAGTGAGACAGGTGGCAAACTTTCAAGAGCCTTAAATGCCATGAATAGCCTGTTGAGGCACGTACGCCACACATATGCCACTATGGGCTTAGATGATTAAGCTTTATAAAACACCAAAATTAGTGGTTGGCAAATGCTTGACTTTAGATGGCCCATTTGCTTCTCCTTCGTTCCTATCAGCTTAGGAAGTAGAACTCATAAGTAAGACTAACCCGGCTGAATTGTGTATATCCATCCAAATCTTCGTGCGAATTAAATTTATGATCCTTACACAATGTGCATACATTCTTCTCCTTTCCTATTATATGATTCATAATTCAACTCTTTCTAGCTGACAGTTTCATAATCACCTCACATTCAAGATATCCCAAACCTCTATTCTTCTCATCAAAACCTGCCCTGTTTTAGTGAATTTCTCATCTCAGTCAGCGGTACTGCAAAACACAAAACCTTTTAGCTTTCTATGGTCTTGTCATTTACTTACTCCTCCACTGCCTGCTCACCAAGGCTACAAATCCAATCTCAGAGAATCCTTGGTTGCATAGCGCCCACGATAGACAAGCAATGGTTTTGTACAAGTAGCCAAATATACTCTTCATTCTTTCACACACAAAAAATACAACTTGTGACTCGTGTTTTAACAGATAATGTGAGCAGAAAAGAGACCTCTGCAAATTCTGCATCATGAAGAAGAGTAAAGACTGGACCTTTAGAGATATATACCGGAAAAAGAATGAAAGCGTAATGGCACACATTTTATACATGCCAGCTTCTGGTTAATGGCTGAGGAAAGAAGAAGGAAGGTGATGGACTTAGGGAACTTTAACATTCTGATCCTTAATGGATATGAGGAAATTTCTATGGCACAATATTTGTCTGCGTTAAATTTGGGTGATGACACGGCTGTCTTGGCTTCTAGCTAATGCATAATTCATTATGCCAGAATACTTCATAAATAAAAATATTAAAATCTTAGTGTTGAATTATTGAATAATGGAAGCTTTAAAGATAATTATCTACAATTATTATGAAGCAACGTTTTCCAAACTTATCGCAACACTCGGCTGATAGGTGCTAAATAAAAATGTGTTGTATGAATAAAGAAATAAGATTCATAGAACCCGAAGGCTGTGGCATTCAGGAAAGGAAACTGAATGGAGGGGAGACCGCCTTTCTAAAGGCAGTTTAATGAGTTGGAAAGCATGATTTTGTGCCATGCAGACCTGTTTTTGAAAGTCAGGAAATGGTCCCTTGTGTGATGTCAAGAAAAATTTTTAAGCTATTTCTGCTATCAAACGTTCCTCACCAGAATGTCTTCTGCAATATATTAAGAAGAGTTGTGAATTCTTCACAAACAAAAGCCAGTGTTCTTTTTTGACAATTGCTCAGACAAAAACATATATTTGTTAAGATATTATCATACTTTATATGTGAGAATTGGGCTATGAAAAGTTTCAGGGCATGAATGAATTCTCTCCCTAATTCTTAGAATGAGTCTAGAAGTTACTCAACACTTCTTATCTGCAGCATCCAAAAGTCTGGGAAGGTCATAATCTCCTGGAAAAGAATAGCTAGATTTTATAGTCACACATTTATTTTAATGGTGAAGTTAATTTTATAGTGAAATAGACAGAATTCTCCATGCATAAGGACTGAACTGAGCTAGATCAATCCCTTTCTTTCTCGTCCAATGTTCTGCATAAAATTCCTGCAAGTATTAACACAGGTATGTGGCTCAGGCGGAGCCAAATGAGAATGCTATTAGATTTGACTTCCACAGAGAAGCCAGCTAGTTCCAACTAGCTGAAGTAGATTCTGTCACAGACCCAGGCTCTGGCAAAGCACAATTAGGTGCCTATTTCAGAATTTAAACTACTTGTTCAAATCCTGAGGACACGCTAATCATCGGTGTGAGCTCTTTACTTGGCAAGTCTCCTCGACAGTGCACCATGGTAATGAAAATTTAAAGATGTTTCTGAACTCATAGGAAGAAATTCATCATTTCTTTGATTATCTAAATTGGAAGCTCTTTTTTTGAATTTTTTATTTTTTATTTTTTCTTGTTTCAGAACTTTTGTTTATTTATTTATTTTTATGGCCGGCTCAGCCTGCCCCGAGGGCAGGGCTGGCGCAGCATGTAGTGCTGGGGATTGGACAGAGGTCCCTGCAGCCACCTAAGCTTTCCTAAGCAGGCGCTTTTAGACCATTGAGCCATTCTGCTAGGCCCTGGAAGCTCTTCTAAAATGCTCGTCCTAATTTAGGTTTATAGTCCTGGTATCTAGCGGAGGTTGACCGAGCTTTCAATACTCAGTGGCTAAGTGAATGGATGAATTTGTAATCAGAGCAGACGTAGAATGGATAGGAATAGGATCACATCAGAAAATGGGAGGTGAGAAAATACTGGAGGCTTTCTCTCTGCAAATGAGTGAAGAAGAAAAGTCCTGAATGCTTGGCTAATAAGCAAATATATGTTCACAGCATATGTGTGTGTGTGCTTCATATCTTTAAACCAGGTATGTGAGGAAAAAGTGTACTCTGCTAAAATTCCAGATAATGGGCAGAAATAATCACTCACTTCTCTCTCTCAGGAATGGCTTAAAGATGTTACTGCATAGCGTTCATTAATCTCATAATCATAATTTACTTATGACGATCACACATGTGTACACTTCCAGCTACATGAAAGTTCCCTGATCTTGTTCATTCTTTATAGTTTCCGCTGGACATAGACTCCAGTGCAATAGCATTTCCTTGATGTTCCTGGAGGAGTAAAGAATGGGACCAGATCACTTGAAGGAGGAAAAATGGATTCAAAAACAAGTACTGAAAAACTAACAGTGGTTATATATTAGAATCATATATATATATACATATATATATATATATCATATGTATATATATATCATACATATGATATATATATATGTATATTCTCTTCATTTTCACAATCCTTAATCATATATTACTTTAAAGCAATATGTTACTTTGGTAATAAAAATAACTGATATGTGACAGTCCCCCAGTATGGTGCTAAAGAGGGCTCCTGAGTGGCTTTATCACAGTAGCTTTCTCTCAAGCAGCCGGCTCCATGGGGAAGTCCGCTCACCGCCTTGCAGATGGTGGAATAAAGCTGCTTGTGAGAGAGGGAAGGACCTGTTGAACTGGTTCTGCCCACACAGCACCACTATATGTGCCAAATCATTGTGCTCTGAGAAGTGCTGCAATGTGTATAATTGGAACTCGCCTTTTTAGAACAGCATTTGTTTACAAACCAAAGCTAACTCTCCCTGCAGTCACTATGCAACACAACCGCTACTGGGTGATCAGCAAACTGCTCTCACGAGCCCGCCCTCTTCCCATCCTGCTGGCCATGCACACCTGTTCATGACCAGCAAGAACAGAAAGATGTGGAGCTTGAAAAGTTACTCACCCATCCGGGGAGCCAGAAAAGTTTTCAAAACAAGAAAATGATATTAATATCATTTTATTTATGATGTTAATAAACTCAATTGATTTTTATGGTCTTGCTTGACAAAAGTTAATATTATTCATACCTCTCCCTACTGAGAGTTTTCAGATGTGATACTTCATGTAAATTGTGTCCATTAACTTATCAGAATGTCAGTAGGAATGATCATTCTTGTTGGAAGAGTTCCCACCTCCATTTCAGACAGTGGGTCACAGGTTCACCCAGTGAAACAGCCTGTGCAATTGTACTGAAATCATAACTTTTTACAAGCATCCTTTTTATAGACAGAAGCAAACTTTAATGTATCGACATGAACCTGAACTGTGCCCTTGAAGTGTTTTAGAAAGCCTCGCCTGAGAGAATTGAAATGCAGTGCAATCCACGATTAACTACTTAATATGTAAATTATCTTCTCTCTTGTACCACCTGTAATGACTGCCGACTGGTATTAATGAGCTGGTGGTACAGTAAGAAACAACTGTGCCCTTTCAAAGCCATAGGTGGTAGCTGGAAGCTGATTTATGATCTAAGGCTTATCTTTCTCCATTATCTGCATCAGTTGACAAGCCCCTCGGTTGCTTCATATTTAACACCTAAGCTGTGGGGACACCGTCTCCTCCACACTGACAGCACCATTTGCTTCTTTGTAAAAGCATCGCCCCGGCCCAGTGATCCAGAAGTCCAACTCAGTCATTCTGCACGATAAAGATAACAGTTCCTGGCCAGAGTCCTCTCTTAAAGCTTTCTAACCTGGTTGTAAATGGCTGTGCTTCAGATTCCCCCTCTTTCAGCCCCTGTCTGTGTACTCATTCAGTGGGGAGGATAAACCCTGAGCAGGGATGCTCCAGTGGTCAAATAGAACAGCAGGTGATTTTTGACAAAACTAGATTGCAGTGGCTTTTTATTCTTTTAAAAAAGATTGCAAACATTGCATCCTACTGACATAGGCATCGAGCATATCTATGAAAAACTCAGGGATCATATGTTAGCCACAGTGTCACTTAGCGACTGAGCCCAGGAGCAGGAGGGCTTTCGGGTGGCAAGTCCAGATCCCGCTGCATTTCTAAGCGTGCACACATCTTTTCATCTCCTTTGCTCTCGTGCGGCAGGGAATTTCTCAGAGACTGCCCAGCACATCAGGCTCATGCATACTGCATGCTCTGTTAATTCCAGGGGCTCAGCTTTGTGCAGCCTCACAGTGCTTGGAACCTCAAATCCGAATTTGAGGTTTCACCCCAGAATGCACCTCTTGGCCCTTGGCTGACGAGCTGAGGTGGTGCCTAGCTCAGTGACGAGAGATGAAGCCAGCAGTGTCAATGCCCAGCGAGGCCCTCCTCAGGCCTGTGTCCCCCGCTTACTCCCATGAGCGCTCATTGCTATTCCAAAGCCATTTGGTGTCCAGGATGCTGCGCAGCAGCTCTCTCCATCCTCAGGTAAATATACCTGAAATGAAATCTTTCAGAGCAGACAGGAAGTGCTTTCTTATTAGGATGCGTTTTAGGCAGATAACAACAGTGCTTCATTAAATATGCACTCACTGAGAACCATTAATGTTTTCCTGGAAAAATGCAGTGCTTCCTGATAGAGCAATCCAACCTGGTTTTATTATTGAGGTTGGAAGGAGTGCTGAGTAAATGGAGGTGAAGGTGGCTTTTGCATGGTGAAAAAGTGCTTTGCTACAGTCTGTCTGTGAGGCAGAGCTGGCCCAACGCTGCGTCTGCAATGTCAATTGCTTCACGGAGCGATTCTTACTGAGTTTCAAGTACCTGGGGTGGGGTTATGGGCACGATTTCTCAGGCTTCTTTAGTCACTTGTTTGACCACCTTCTTGTTCAGAGTAACAAAAAAAAAAAAAAATCATCTAAGGGCTAAAAATAAATCAGGGTGGAAAGACAGAGAGAGAAACACACACACACACAGAATATGAGAATATTGTCACTCCTTTTTTGTATTTTTTATTCTCAGTTACTTAGCTCATTGGGAAACTGCTGATGGCTAATAAAGTCTAAAGTCTATTATCATTTCTAACCCAGTGAGGTCCCAAACTGACACTCTGTCTCTGTCTCTGTCTCTGTCTGTCTCTGTCTCTGTCTCTCTCTCTGTCTGTCTCTGTCTCTGTCTCTCTCTCTGTCTCTCTCTGTCTCTCTCTCTCTTTCTCTCTCTTTTTGAGGCAACATCTCACTAGGCAGTTCAGGCTAACCTTGAGCTTACTTTGTAGTCCAGCCTCTTCTCAAACTGGCAGTGATCCTCCTGCCTCAGTCTTCCCAGTGCTGGAATTACCAACATGTGGCATCACTACATCCAGCTAACAATGACTTCTTTTCTTTTCTTTTTTTTTTTGCAGCAGTACTAGTGATTGAACTCAGGATCCTGTACTTGCCAGACAAGCACTTATTCTAGTGAGCTATCTCCCTGGCTCCTTCTTTTTAAAGAAAGTTTCAAATAAAATTGCTGTTAAGTGAGATTCATGGGAGGACACCACTTTGCACTGGGCTCCTGGTCTAGGCCCAGCAGACTGGAACAAACCCAAAAGGAGATGCTCCTGTGCCAGTGCCAGCTAACCAGAGTGCCTTTTTCTTTTCCGGTACCAGAGATTGAACTAGGACCTTGCACTTGCTAGGCAAGTGCTTACTCTATTGAGCTATTTCCCTGGCCTCAGAGCACCCTCTGGACAGATTAGTTTTCTAGAAAAACACGAGATTCTCAGTAACCAATAAGAGTGGACCCAGGTCGCCTGAGCTGGCATAAAAGAAAAAACAAAACAAAACAAAACTTTGTTTTAACCTTCCATAGAAAACAACTGAAATGACTAAGCTGCTTCAATTTCCCATTCCTGTTTTTCAGCCTTCCCTCCTCTGTGAAGCCCGCCTCCACTGCCTGACCTGTTGCAGGACCTTTTCTAAAGCTTTTGATGGAGTATTGCCTGTCTTATGGATCAATAATAAAAGCCAATTAGATCTTAAAACTTTGTTCACATTTTGTTTTTTCACACTACTTAGTCAGAGCATTGAACATTATCATTTCCAATGGCAGTGAACTATAGTGTGGAGTAGTTTCCTACCAAAACCACTAAAATGGACTGAATCTTAATTAAGCCTTCCCAATTTCCCTTATAACCTCCCAGGCACAGAGTTGTTAAAGAGGAAGATATTCTTCATCTACACTGGTAACTGAGTATGCAACTTTGGCCACTTAAGTGCAACCAGAAAACATATAGCATCAGTGTGGCAATTAGCCACTGTAACAAGTATTGAGTGCCCCTTCTCCCCCCACCACTAGCTACTGGCCTCAGAGCCAGCAATGTGAGTGACTAAAATAGAAGTTGCCACATCCGTATCACTTATGTTTTACTGACAATATGTCCTTCTACTGGAGAAGAAACCTGAGACAAGACTGATACTCTTGCTTTAAGTGATTATTATTATTATTATTATTATTTTTATTTTTTAGAAATCTTTTAAGGTTTTTATTTTATGTACAGAGTTCTCATGGTCTCTTTCATTGAACACATATATGGCCTGGATAATCCGCCGAAAGATCACTTAGTCCAACTTGATGAAGCCGATATGCTTCGCATACTGACGGAAACACTGGCGGCACATGTTCAGCCCGTACTTCCGGATCAGACTGTGTCGGTTTGAGCAGACACGGCAAGAGCGAGATCCTTGGCCGAACTTCCTCGGGTGGCTCCAGTAGAGCTGCTGGTGACCCATGTTGCTCTCAGACGTGCAAGGAGGCAAAAGGAAGGAGTCTATTATTATTATTATTGTTATACCAGAGGTTGAGCTTAGTACCTCATGCTTGCCAGGCAGGTGCATACACCACTGAACTATACCTCTGGCTCTTATTTTTATAGATGAAGAGAAAAGCTTATTATTTTTTTTCTCATTCATGTAAGAAATTGCCATTTGATTTTAATTATTGTAAAATGAGGAGCTATATTAAAGAACTGGGCAGAATGATTAGAAAATCTCAAGCTCCTTAAAATTTTCCAGGTGTGTCTTTTGTCCCGCTGCTGAGTTCAGGCCCATGCTTGACTTTTCTTTTCCATGACAGAAGTCATTTGGGGTGAACGATTTTTCAGCATTATATTGCAAATATGGTCGTTCAAGCGGTGCACATCTTCATTGCTTTTCCTGCCCTACACCTTCGAAATTTAGGTTCAACTTTCTTGGTTGTGAAAAGGATCCGATTTAAAGTTATTTGACAATCAAAACTCTTCTTTATCTTCTCTATCTCTAGGCCGATTATCTGCATTTTGTGGTAAATCTTGCCTCCCATTCTATTATAGCTAAACCTATTTTAGATAAGTATTGGCTTATTAGACTCTTTAAGCTCTCGATTCTTTGTACACATTGCAGTAATTTGCTACCCAAATGTTCTTTTGAATCCTTATCAGCTCCTCGTTTCCATCCAGTTCCTCCTCCTTTCATTCAGTCTCCCCAGACATTCCACAGCAGAATATAAACAAGTGTCAGCCTGAGAAAGAAAAGGACTGCCTGTGCCAGCATATTGTGGCTTAGAAGACACAACTGGGGGAGCAGGGAAGAAATGTGTCATAGAGGTAGTAAGAATGAAGACACCTTATCAGTTTCTTTGTTTTTTTGAAGTGAAGATTTGCATAACTTGACACTATCTATATCTATATCCATACCTATATGTGTTTTGTTTTGACTAATTCAATGTAAATCATTCAAATGAAAAATGTATACAGAGTAACAATTATTTAATATTATTATTATTTTTTAGATCATTCTTTTGGTCTTCTTTATAAAATATGAGAAGTTGGGGGACATAGCTCAGAGGTCTAAGCACATGCCTGATGAGTGCAAGGACTTGGCTTCCATGCCTGGAACCACATGCTGTACATGCCCAGAACACTGAGTATGCCATGCTGGTCTCTAAAACCAGGGGAGGTGGTGTACACCTGTAACCCCAGTGCTGATGAGCCTGAGACAGGAAGATGACTATGAGTCCAAGTTGTGTAGCAAGATCCTGTACCAACCAACCAACCAACCAACCAACCAACCAACCAACCAACCAAAGAAACAAATAAAATTAAAACATGAGAAGCAAAGTCAGCCAAAGACCTACAGCTACGGATGAGAAGATCAAACTGAGGCACAGATTCACATCAAAGCTGGTGAATGATCCAGGATTTGACCCTGGCCTCTGAGGCATGGTATTGAGGCCTGATTTAACGATGAGTCTTAAGTTCTACAAGTTTGTAAATACATATTTTAGGGATGTTTTAAAAACCTCTGGAAATTTGTGAAGTGAGCCCAGTTCTTATAGATTCTGATCCGATGGGCTTCAGATAAACATCTGAAAATTAATTTTAACAACTGTCTTAAAAAATTCTGAAAGTTAAATTTCTTGCATCATTGTCTGAAAGACAATGGTTTATGGGCTTTTGAACTTGAGTAAAACTGATGAAGGCAAAGGTCCAGAACTTAAATAATTTGAATTGGTATTTTTAAGTCATCTAGTTGCGTACACCTTGCTTAAACTCAGTTTTGTAACTTCCACAACAAGATAGAGGTATGGGAGTTTGGTGCTGATTTAATTCATTAAATGCGTTTCAAATACTATGCAAAGTAGAAGCCCATTGTAAGTTCTCCATTTATTTTAGATTTCATTTCTGGAGCAAGAATAACTCATAATTAAATCAGCTGTGTAAGCAGGTACCACAGAAAATATGACAGAATTTTTTTTTTTTCCCTGATCCATTAAGAAAAGCTGATCTGACCTTTATTTATGGCATCCCATGTTTTTTTTGCCTTAACTTTAAAATCAATTCTGCGAAGTATTCAATGTTAGTTCCTGACTTTCTGGCTTTTACTCTCCATTTGGGAGAACAGTAATCTTTTTTCTGCCTCTTGTATTTCCCACTGAGTTGACCTGATTGTGGAGTCTTAAATTGGGTCAGTTGGGGAAGAAAGTAGGGGTGGGAGAAGATAAAAGGCTTTTACGGAAACCTTAGATTAAATTCTCACCAGCTCCTGGAAGTGTCGTCTTGCTCATTGTTCTCTGTGTTTTATTTAGCGCGAGTGTGGCTCCATGACAGAAAGGGGAATTACTTAAGTAATGTTATTTTACTCCTCTCAGCATAATCGCCATTCTTTCACTTCTTTCCAACGACGGACAAGCACCTCAGAGAACATTCTGAAGCTTTGCAGTAGAAGAGAACTGGAAATGAACCAACACCTCTTGTTAAAAGAAATATTGATCGAACTGCATGGGGAGAGGATGCAGTTCATGTTTAGATATTCAGATAGTCTAGTTATCAGCAGGAAGGCGAATTCTGTTTCACATAGTGAGAAATTTCATGCCTTGTTAAGATGGAAGGTGAAAAATCCCAAACAGACCCTGGGTGAGCTCTGTCCTGTGATGGCATCTCTTAGTCCTGATAACCCATAGGTCATTGAGCATATAAATGTGTTGTTCGATCTGAAGGAGGAATAAATGAGGCTGAGAAGATTTTGAGAAAGAGGGAATGATTACTTGTCTTATTATCAGATCTGGAGCTGTTAAGTAGACATGAGTTCTCAGTCTAGCTTTCACAACCTCAGTTCAGACTGAGACAGGATCTTGGTCTCTCTCTTACCTTCTTGGTAACATTCTGGAGGTTGTTTTCATGAAATCAGATCATCCTCCCTGGGGAGGAAGAAAGTGCTGAAAAGTGAAAACTCCTAAATCTATCCTCATTCCTTGTCATCAACAAGTCAAGATCTACTACCTTTCAGTTTTCAGAGCAATCTGTATTAAAAAAAAATATATAGTGTATCAAGTTTGCTATAATTCAACAGCTTGACTTAATCCTATTTCTAGTTGCAATAACAGAAAAGCTAAATAGTTCTGAAATGTGTTGAGCAAATACACATCATATGCTTTTAAATGTGAGAAAGAACTGAAGCTAATTATATAATTAGTAGCATTTGCTGTATTTATATAGCTGTTGTGTTTCTGTTCTTTAATTTAAACCTGTAAAAATCTTTCTGATATGATAGAAATATTCTACATTTGTAGTGGCCAACAGTATATCTAACTACCCACATGTGGTGATTGTATTTTAAAATTGTAGATAGTTTGATTGGGGAATTTAACTTTTAGTTGTGTTATACTTTGATTAATTCGTATTGAAGTAGCCACATGTGGCTAACAATTAAAGTATTGGACAATGTAAAGGGATACAGACTAATTTAATTTGAACAGGGAGAACTTTGGTGGAATGAAGATCAATTTCTTGTATAGGTAAATCCACTTGAAAATAAACCTTTGACTGTAAAAAAAAAAGAACACTTCCTATGTTTATTTTTGTTAATTGAGAAACAGGGGGGCTGACCATGTAGAAAAGTAATTATATTGTTTCTTTGTTGCTGACTTTACTCTATGTATACATGTGTAAAATGATTAAAAATACACAGGCATGAGCTAATGTATGCTTATGTACAACAGATATTTTATGAATCATTGGACTATTTTAAAGTTTTAAATCTATTTTTCTATTTCTATGTCTTCTAAAAATAAAAATATTAATTGACAAAATTATATATTTAAACTATCCAATGTATTTTGATTTATGCATACATTATGAAATTATTATTATAATCAGACTAATGTATCTTTCTTATCATTCTTTATCACTTTTATTTCCATGTGTTTGGTGAGACCATTTGAGGTCTGCTTTCTTAGCAGATGTAAAATACATGATTCGTTATTAATTCTAATCACTGAACTACACATAAGTTCCCAGAAGCCATTTACCCCAGCTAACTGAAACTGTGCCCTCTGGCTCACATCTCCCCATCTATGTCACCATCACTTTTGTGTGTCCTCTCAAGGAATTTTTAGCTACTGTCAGACTCTCTGCTTCTTTGAGTCTTTATTTATTTATTTATTTATTTTATTCTACAAACTATGAGCCCATGTGATATTTGGGTTTCTCTACCTTTCTGGCTCATTTCACTTAGCAGGATATCCTCCATGTCTATTCTTCTTGACACAGATGTTAAAATTTCCTTCCTTTTTAAAAGCTGAACAGCAGTCCATCCAGTATACATACCACATATTCTTTATTGATCCTGCCATTGATAGGCACTTAGCTTTTGTCTGTATCATCTTTATTATGACTAATGCTGAACTGAACATGACAGTACAATCTGGTTATACTGATATCAGTACTTGACATATATGCCCAGAAGTGAGATGTTAGATCATGTGGTAGTCATATTTTTAGGATTTCTAAGGACACTTATTGTTTTCCATGATGGCTATCCTAACTTACACTGTCGCCTAAAGTGCATGAGTTCTCTTTTCTGCAGATCCTTCCCAGCACTTGTTGCCCTTTATAGCCATTATAGTAAGTAGTAGGCTTTACCTCTGCATGGCCTGATTTGCATTTCTTTGATGATTACTGAGTGAGCATTTTCATAGGTCTATTATTAATTTGTAGGTCTTTTTCTGGGAAATGTCAGTTCATGTGTTTTGCTCATTTAAGAACCAATTTGTTTGTTTTCTTGGTGTTCAATGCTGTGAATTCCTTACATATTTTGGATAGTCACATGGTTTTGAGAGAGAAGCATGAAATACTTAGTTTTAAAATTTTGCATACACTTTTATTTAAAAGAAGTAGAAATATGACAATATTTTCAAATGTCAGGTTGTTTGGGGGTTAGAACTTAAGCAGGGCTTATCTGATAATTACAGAAAAGTATTTATAAGAGAATATGTGAATATGTTCCTTTGCATAGCATAAACAAATTAAGCGTGTCAGCAAAATTAAAATTATCTGCTGGTTGGCTTTAAAGCAGGGAGATTATCTTGAATTGTCATGGTTGGACTAATGTGTACACAAGAGTCCTTGAAAGTAGAAGAGGGGAAAAAGGAACTCAGGGTCAGAGGAGACTATTTCAGAGGAATAGGAGAGCCTCTGTGGTGCTAGTTATCTACCTATCCATCTATCTATCAGCCTATCCTCTACTTATTTATTTATTGGTGTTTTTGAGACAGGATTTCACTATATACGGCACAGGATGACCTTGAACTTACTGTGTAGTCCAAGCTAGCTTTGACTTTACATCGATCCTCCTGCTTTAGACATCCAAATTATAGCTACATGCAGCACACCTGTCTTGATTTCTTTCCTCTCATTTTTGAGATAAAATACCTGACACCCAAAGGAAGGAAGGAAATGTTTGTTCAGCTCACAGTTAGTGGAGGTTTCAATCCATAATCAGCTGGCTCCTAGGCAGAGTGACACATGCCAGAGGGGAGCAATTTATGGTGGCAGAACAGCGAAACATCAAGAGCCAAAAGGGGGGAGCAGTGGCAGCATCAGAGAGCAAGCCCCTCTCCCTTCCTCACATTGCCTTCAGGCTATCCTCACCAGCCTGGGTGCAGCGCTCACATGTATAATCCCAGCATTGGATCATGAATTAGTAACAAACTCTAGAAACCCACCTTGGTGGCTACTTGAGTCTTTGAGGGCACACCTAGACATAGACCATAGCAATACCCAAACCATGCTGATTTTAAAAACTAATTATGGTTTAAAAAACACATAAAATTTACCATCTTAGCGGCAGGAAGGATAGTTCAGTGGTGCTTAGCAAGCTCAGGGACCTGGTTAAATCCCTGGTACTGCATGCTGTGCGAGCCCCACCCTGGGTGCCCTGTGTTCCACTGAAACTGGGCATAGCAGGCTTATGACTATGTGGAAGCTGGGGCAGGAGGACCACTATGAGTCTGAGCTGTGTAGGAAGACCCTGTATCAAATAAAAAATAAATAAAAGATTTTAAAAATGTGCAATATGATAGCCGATGTAATCCCGTTTGTCTAATTTTACTTTTGTTATGTGTGCTTTTAGTATTACAGCCAAGAGTGGCAGGAAGCCTTTCCTTTTTGCTTCTGGGTCTTGTTTTATTTTAAATGTTAAATTGTAAGAAATACTGGTTTGGAACAAGAAAGTTATCTCAAGTGAAGTTTCATTCTCTAATCAATTAATTCATTGATTTATTTGATAAATATTAGTAAAGTGCTACTGTTTGTAAAAGGCTGTGGTGGTAATGCAGAAAATATAAACTAAAATACAAGACTTCTGAGAGAGATGGGAGAGAGAGAAAGACAGAGAGAGACAGAGAGAGAGACAGAGAGAGACAGAGATCTCTTATATTCTTCCCGATTTTAGGTAAAAGCTTTTTATGTTTAGTATTGAATACAATGTCAGTTGTTGGTTTGTAATAGTTCTTAATGTGTTGATGTAATGTCGTCCTGTTCTTAGTTCCTTCAATGTTTTCTCATCAAGGAGTATAAAGGTTTTGAACATGAGGAAGAGGTCCCAAAGGAGGGAATGTGCTGGTTTCAAGAATAGTAAGAAGAAGGGAAGAGAATTCTTCCATGCAGTTCTCAGATCAGAATTCAGCCCTAGGCTAAAAGCTTGATTTTAGCTTTTTCAGACCATGTTTAGCTTCTAACTCATAGAACTATATATAACTTTGTGTTGCTACCGGGGGCCAATTTGGTGCGATTTGTTACATGGTAGAAAATCGATACATGCATGCATATCTACATGTTGGAAGTTTCTTCAACTGAATATATATATATATATATATATATATATATATATATATATATATATGCTTTGTAGTTTCTAAAGTATCATTTGTGGTCATCTACCTATCATTAATTTAGCCAAGCAATTAATCTTGCTTATTTTGATTTTGCTGAGCTTTGTGGTAATGAGGCAAATAAAATAACATTTATTCCATATTATTTGAGATATTTGCTTTTATTCCCTTTCCAGGTAGAAAGTAGTGAATAAATTATGATACATTAAATGACTTGCCCAAAGTAACACAAATAATATTCTCACTTCAAACACTACTAGAAAATCTTAGAGAAAAGGCAGTTTATATTTAGCTGGATATCTGTTATGAAATAACTTCAAATGCTATTGTCAGTTGTTATCTTTTGTCTGGATACAGTTCAGCCACTTTGCCTTCTAGCATGTATGTTTTCTGTGAAATACGTGCTTACGTGAATAGTATACAGTTGAATAACATAGTGGTAAAGCTTTTTGATATGTTCTGGAGTAAAATTGTGTTGAAGTAAATGTGATGGTTGTGCCTATTATTTTAGACATCAGGATATTCTGGGATATATTATGCTACTTTTAATGAGCATGGAATCTAGACAACCATTTTTGGGTAGTGGTATAAGTACTACCAAGCACATGAAGTAGTTATGCTAGCAGATAGGCTATGGTCATAAAGCATGCTGACCTTAAGGATCATCTGCTTATTATCTCATTTGCTGAAAAGTTATTTTGCATCATTACAATTCTACAGATGTCTCACAGATGTCTTTAAGGATATATTTCTGTGGCTTGTTATTAAGCTAACTTCTGTGCTCTATGGAAGATTACCATAGCATATTAATGAGGACATTATGGAATTGTAAATAAATATGTTTGTAGCAATCAAGATGAAGAGCAGAACTATAAAAACGGTTATAAAAATCTAATTAACATTTTAACAGTAAAAGGCTTTCTGCCTTGATACCACAAGAATGGTCTCAGTCAGTAGATAAAATGAGGAATTCTCAAGTGGGCTTATGAGTGGATGAAGCATTGCTATCAATATTTAATAGGATGTGTCAGATTTTACCACCATTTGAAAGGATGCAAATAGGGGTTACCATAGAAATCACCTTGACTGAAAACACAAAAATGCAAGACAAACTATCCTTCAAGCCGCCTTGCAGGAGTTCCTTGATGTCCAACTAAATTCTTTTCATGTAATCTCTTGATAGTGTGTGGAAATGAAAGCATGTGTATATATCAGTGCACGGGGGCCCCTGATATGACACGGAATTTACAAGAACAGTGGAGAAATTTTAGAGCCAAGTATATTTCTATTGCTTCATATCCTAATTACTCTTTGATAAAGCAATAAATGGCCAAGTTACTTATAGCTTTGAAAGCACATTTATCACAGCTGTGCTACCCAAAGACACAGCAACCACAGAAACACTTTTACTGCCTAAATGTAATGTTATTTTACATTTTAGTGACATTGTTCTTTTATATCATAGCTCTGGCATGAGAAAGACTGATCTTGCTCCAATTAGAACAGTTTCCTTCTCAGATACAATTTTCTGTTGTTTTTCTTTTCAAGTTTCTTTATCTTTACAAAAATAAGTCACACATACTCTGCTTTATTCTGAAATGAAAAGATCGCCTTGAAACTACAAGGAGGTCACATAGATTTCTTAGAATCATACTGTAGAAAAAAGATATTACTATAAATTGTCCTGCCCATTAAAAAATGGATAGAATAAGAATATGGTGTGGGAAAAGGAATTTAAACAAGAAATCATTAATTATTGACTCAAAGGGGAAACAGCAACAATTTTAGACACAAATGTAAAAAACACCGTAATGGTTACCCAAAAAGGTAAAAAGAAAAGTCTGCCACAATTTATTTTTTTGCTTGAAACAATTTATTTATGCTTCAATTGAATGAAAATTATTTGTTATATAAATGTAACTTTATTAAGTAAATAAAGCAAATGAGAACCCTCAGTTTCTCCTTTATGTTCACTTAAGAGAGACAGAAAAAAGAAAATACAGAAGAAGAAAGAGTGGGTAATAGAGATAAAGAGGAGCAGATGGGAAGGTGGAGTCCTCAGGTAGTGAGGGAGGGGAGACAAAACGTAAACAAAGGCAGAAACTGCACCTCTACGGCTTCTCCTAAAAGTATTTTAAGGAGGCTTTCCATCTTCAGAGGTATTTAAAGCTCCCCTCAAGGAGTTCGAGAAAAGAAGCCGGTGCATCTTTTGACAGACTTGAGTACTTTGTTCCTCCATGTCATTTGTACCAGGCTCTGGGCTTTATTGTGGTAAGTGGGGCCCTCAGCCTTTCCTCCACTGTTCTGTAAACACTTAAATCATTTTTAATCTTCTTAATTCAAAGTTTCTAAGCACAATGGATTGAAATGTATAAGAAGAAACTACAAAGAGGACCTGACAAACGCTCAATCCTAGAAAGAAGTTTAATACATTTCTCCCTGAAACACAGAGCAGATAGAATTCCCATAAGAATAAAAAATTTGAATAAGCCATTGAGATCTTGACTTAATAAATATTTATAGAAGCTTGTGTCTAACATAGAGAATAGATATCGTTTCAAAGTGCACACACTATTTTCGAAATGCCCTAGATTTCGTGGAAATCTCAAAAAATTTCAAAAATACCAACATTATATGTAGACATTATTTTTAGTGACAGTGTAATAATATATTAGAAGTAAGTATTTAAAAACTTTCTTCTATTCCTTATAGATGATATCTTAGAAAGAGAATGCTTGGTATATTATGGCAATGTAAATGTTTAAAAATAAAATGTACTCATAGATTAAAAATATATTAAGCATCAAGGATGTTAAATGTTTTAAAGGCAGCAAATTAAAGAGATAGACACAAAATTAATGAAATATGAAAAAGACCCTACCAAAATTTCATTAACAGGGGTCTTAGCGGGTAGCTCCATTGGTTAAAGCGCTTTATTCGGCAAACTCTCTCAGGCACTGGGGACCAAGTTTCAATCCCCACCCCCACATGGAGCCGAGACCTACTCTTAAGGCAGACTCAGCAACAAACAAATAAACAAACAATAAGAACGACAACAATAACAGCAAAATGTATTAACAAAATTCAAGTTTCCACAAAAACAATGCTCAAATCTGATTCAAAAAAGATACTACTGCCCCAAATATAGAGAGGTACCTATTGGGAAGGAGGTATATGTAATTTCAAATAGAGATTTGATAATAATATGAATGTCTAATAAGAAACTTGATGTCTATATAATTGAAATTACAGAAGAAATATAGACGTGCTAGGAAAAATATAAACAATAGTGATTCCAGGGGAAATTGATAAGGAGGAGGTGATTAAAAATCCTCACTTGCCTACTGAGCCACACAGATAGTATTTCTGAGGCTTGTTTATTATTATTATTATTATTATTATTATTATTATTTTAATTTATTTTTTTCTTGTTTCAGAACCTTTGTTTGTTTATTCACTCATTTTTATGGC
>PVJA010041191.1:0-18091 GCA_004027025.1 Myocastor coypus
GACTGGAGGGAGCAGGGAAGGGGCGTAAGGGATAAGGGCAGGGACGGGACAAACGTTGGAGGTGTGTCACTGCGCATATGCAAATGTGCCCCGAGTCATTTTATTGCTCAACTAAAATGTGCTAGTAATCATGCTTATATACACAGGAGCCTGGGACCACCCTGAAAAGCCCAGAGCTAACAATCGCTAAAAGCCATAAATGACAAGAAGGTCCCTTGGGTTGCCAGACCCTTCATCATCAGGACTCCAGGTGAGCTGGGCCGGCAGAGGTGGGGACAGGCCCAGGAGAAGGGAACCGCACAGGCAGGGCTCCCTACGGCTTTGGCAATTCAGTAAGGAACGTGATGGGGAGAGGAGCCAGGGTCCCCGGAAATGAACGTGTCCAGACAAGACTGGTGCCCGTGGCCCTGGAGAAGGGGTAACCAAAGACAGCCAGAGAGGGAAGGGCAAGCACAGCAGAGGGAACTTCAGGAGCTGGAAGGGACAGTGGCACCCCCGCAGGCTCTGTGGCCACCTCTGAGACTTGCCGCTTGCTGCTCTGCCGGTGGCCGCCTCAGTGACCGCCATCTCCACGACTGTTGCAGTGAAGCAGAAACCGCATCCCATGTCCCTCGGTCACCAAGAGGCAGGGCAGAGCTGGCTGGGGAGCCTGTGCCACCCCTCAGGAGCACCCTGCCTGGTGACAGAAGGCACAGCAGGTACCCCTGTCCAACTTCCAGGTGACCATGAGCATTGAGGCCTCTGGGGGAACAGATTCATTGCTTACTGAACGCTTCTGAAACCTGCTTACAGGCTTCCGAGCTCCCAAATTCTCCACAATAAACTTATCCTCCTTTTTTTCTTTGTTTTCTTTTATTTATTTTTAGTGCTGGGAATGGAAGCGAGGGCCTTGCACACCTAGGCAAGTGTTGGACTACTGAGCTGTGTTCTGCCCGCCCGTAGCCTAGGCTGGGGAAAGCAGCGCAAGTACTTCAATAAACTCGAGATTAAACAATTTCCTTCTGCGAAACGAGGGCAGCTCCGCAGCCTGCCCCGCTGATCCCCCCAGCCATTCCCGCAGGTGCTGGGCATGCTGAACAGCTGGATTTAAATTCTGCAATTAGGAAAAGTAATCCAGAGATAATGGGAGAGAACGGTTGAGTCATCAGACAGGCTCCCGAGCTGTCTAGGGAGAGCTTGCCTGAGGGAGCTGTGATGGCGGCAGCCGTCAGGGCCCCAAGGCCACTTTGGTTTGACTTCGTTTTTGCACTGCAGGGTGCGAACCCCAGCTGCCTGCCACATGTGCATGTGGATGGGGTTTTGGCCAGAAGAAGGCAACACAACCTTGAACACAGTGGGACACCATGGGAAGAAGTTTTGCACATTCTCTCACGCCACTCTGCGGAGTGAAGAGACTTGCGTTTCTGCAGCCCAGGATGGCAGCCTGGGACCTTCCAAGACAGAGACACCTGAGGAGAGGCCAGGGACCCACCCTGTGAGGTCAGGCTCAGTGGAGCACACCCGTGCCTGCCGCTGCCGGGACCCGGTTTCCTCCGCCCAGGCTCTGCTCCCTCTGAGCTGCCTCAGGTGGCCACCTGAGACTCTTACCTGCCCAGAAAAGTGCAAAAAGCAGCTCCCTGGGGAGCCGAGGCACCAGGAGCACAAGCTCAAGTCGGGCCTGTCTTATAAAAAAAAAATACATAAAATCATAAAGGGCTGGGGTTGTCGTTTTGCAGAAAAGCTCAGGATTCCATCCCTAGTAGCACCAAAAAGAAAACCAAGAGTGGTGCTAGGCTGCCAACGTGTGCCACTCACAGCCCCGCTGGGCCGAGGCAGTGGAGCAGGCGGCCCAGAGACCCAAGAAAGCATGGGCTGCTCACAGCGAGGCCAGGGCTGACCCGCCCTGGCATGCAAGGGCCAGGAGGTCAAAAGGCCCAGCAGCGCATCTCAGAAGGGCCACGGGGGTCCTTGCTACTCGGCCGTACCACAAGGGGCGCATTGCCAACAGTAGCACTGCCTGGCAGGTCCACCCGGGGGAAATATTTATCCACAGGCTTGTTGGCTGGCCCAGCAGTGCCGGGCTGGACACGTGTTTACAGAAGACACACAGCATAGGCAGGGGTGGCCGGCTGGGCCACAGCTGGTCTCCTGTGCACAGCCTATGCTCCACGGTGCCCCCACTGCCGCCCCCTGGCGATGTGCCCTGATGAGGGCACACCAGCAGCGGTATTGTTAGCTTGCTTTATCCGGCTGCACGAGGACCGGCAAGCTTTGCATTCCTGTAGGAGGGCTGGCTCTGACACATAGCTCTAGTTTGCCCAGTTTCCTTTGTTCCTTAGATGCCCACCCAAAAAGTGAGGTTTGGACACACGAACAGTGTCCCACTGTTTTGCCAAGAGCCTTGGCAACCGAGAGGTTGTCTCTGGGCTGGGATGCTAAGTGCCGTAACTTTTCTCCAAATGCAAGGAGCTCCATGGAGCCTGCACCTGCTAGGGGCTCACCATGCATAAAGGAGAGAAAAAGGAACCAGTCGGTGAACAGGCACAGGCTGCCTGCCGGGCGGGCCGTCCACCTGCTGTGTGGATGCCCAAGGCTGGCCGCAATCTGAGGAGGAGGAGAGGTGGGCTACTCCACTTCTAGCTGTAGACATCAGCATTCTAAGCCCGACTATCTCCTATCTTGTGGCCTACTGACGGGCACCATGAGTGTCAACAAGACCTTTAACGGGCTCTCCCACCCACCCACAGCTAGGTCTCCTCCACAGCCAAGCCTCAGAACCACATTTCAGCTATGAGTCCCCAAACAGAGTTCTCAAGGAGGCCCGCCCTTTGCTCTCCTGGGCGGCTGGTCCTGGAGGATTCTGGAAGACTGGAGCACCCCAAAACCACGCTCCCGCTTCACACCCACTGCCTTGTGCCCATGCAGGTTGGGAAAAAGCTTCCTGATCCCTCCCGCCCAGCCTTGCCTTTCCTCCTGGCACTCATACCCCAGGGGTCCCCTTCTTCCTGCCTCTGGATTTCTCCACTTTGGGGACCCTGATGCATCCCTGTCCCGAATCCACGTGTAGCATGAACCCAGGAAGCAACCGTGAGACCCAGCAATGGGCAGTGGCAGGTCCAAGGATGTATCCTTAATCAACCTGGAAGGTTGGGCTGGAGGCTCCTGGAGCCAGGTCTTGGCTCCTGGGAAAGGATGGCTTTGGGCCCTGCTCTAGTGCCAGGGCTCTTGGACTTCTGCCTTAGCCCTTTCGCATTACCTTCTGTCGCTTGACCCCTTCAGCTGCTGAAGCAGGGGTCTAGGCCATCCAAAGAGCCCTCTGGGAAAGAGACTTCAACACCTTTCCCAGAAAGCCAGGCCCAGCCCCTTGCCCATCTGGGGCCCCTGGGAACAGAGGGCTCAGGTGCCCTGGGCTGGGGGCTCCTGGAGGTGCCAGTAGCTATGGGTGTAGAACAAGGCCTTCCCTCCTGGTCTGGGGGTGGCTTCTCTCAAGGCCAGTGTGTCTTGAGCTTGATGCCTGGGGAAGGTGGGAGCTGATGGTACTTCTAAGAGGTGGGGTCTGGAGAAGCTTAGAGCTGGGGGCGCGGCCACACACCGGGCCGTGATGCTTCCTGTGGGACTCTTTGGTGGCTTACCCGAGGGCACATCATCAAGCCTGAGCCTGGCTCAGTGCCTCCCCACAGGAGATGGGCTGTGCCTCCCTGCCCGCGCCCCTTTAGCAGGCATTCCCGCCCGTGTGTCCTCATCAGAGGCAGGGCTGATGGGGTGCTTCATCTTGGAGGCCAGTTTCCTAAACTCTGAGCTACATAAGCCCCTTTCTTCATCGGAGCTGGCCTTTGGTATTTTGTTCTAGCCATGAAAAGCTGACCAAGACACCTCTCAAACGTCAACAAATGGAATCGCAAGAGCCAGTTGACTTTTACAATTGATTTGTGAATCAGGCAGCATCCTTTTGGCTTCTAGGCAGGAGCTTTTGGGGACCATCATCCACGCTTGTGGGAGTAAAAGCCTTTGTCCGGACTCAGGCACCTTTGCCGTCCCTGAGACACAACTTGAAGGAGGAGTCGTTTACTCTGGCTCCTATTTTCGGACTGTAGTCAGTGGCTCCCAAGCCCGAACAGCATGGCCAAGGGGCCTGAATCTGTTAACAGAGCGGCAGGAGGAGGGAAAGGGAGGGAGGAGACAGGGAGGGAGCTGGAGCGAGGCCACGCCCCCAGGCTCATTTCCCTCGCCACGCCCACACCTAGCTGCAAGTCCGCTATAGGCCTTCATGATCTTTTTCCCAAAGCCCCACCTACGAACAAGCGCAGGAGGTTCTTGGGCGACCTATACATAAACCTTAGCATGCTCCCCTAAAAAGGGGAAACACCCCTTTTAGCTTGTAGGTTTCTCCAGAGATGTGTGTGTGCATGTGGCCTTGAACCCATCACCCTCAGGATGGGGCCATCTCTAGAAGGCGATGAGGAGTCTCCCCTACCTGAATGAGTTTCAGCCACAAAAGCCCCTTCCTTGTTTGACTGGCTTAGAGAGGCACTGCTTTGGGAATTACCCTCGTGGCCTCCCTGCAAGTGATAAAGCTCTGTCTACTCTTACTTCCTGGCCGCAGTTGCCTGCTCTGTGCTCCCCCGTTGAGAACCCACTGCGATCAGCTAACCTCTCAGCTACAAAGCAGAAAGGAACCTCGCAGGAGACACGGCAGGTGCTGCGGGGTGACTTAACCAGAGGCGAGGAGGCTGCGGTTCAGATGGTAGTTTCCTGAGGGCTCAGAAAGCCAGGGGCCTGCCAGGCTGGCTTGGGCCGCCCCTCTGATGGGGTGCTGGGAGCCGCCTGCCTTTCAGGTTCCCCAGGACTATGTGATCCCCACAGGAGGACTCCAAGCCAGTCTGCGCCGGGGTCCAGGGCCGCTCACTAAGACCACACCCTCCCAGGAGAAACGCGTCCAAGGCCACCTTGCTGCCCTGCATGCCAAGCAGCAGGATGACCCAGAAGAGGCAGAGGCAACATCGGGCTGGGTTCAGGGGGCTGAGGCTGTGGCCCCACTTTCGTCCTCTCAGGGCATCCTGGGCCTCTACCAAATAAGCTGTAACCCCTGTGTCCTTGTCTAGGGCCTAGTTTGGGGGACCCCAGCCGAAGAGCAGAAGCAAAGGCTAAAATGCTCAGCTGAAGGGAATAACCCCAGCTATGTCCAGGAGAAAGCAGCTGAGACAGGAGGCAAGGGTAGGCTGTCCTCTCTGGCGACCTGCCTCGCAAGACAACCCTGCTCTGACTGTAAGGTCCGGGTCCCATCTGCGCAAAGTCCCGGAAGTGGAGAACGGTGGCTGGGAGAGCAGTGGACACCATGGACAGTAGCCAGATGAACTTGGGCTATGCTGGGAGGCACCCCCAGCCTGAGGACCCTGGGCAGCGTCCATCTCTGTCACTTAAGGCACACTGGGAGACCATCAAGGCCACAAGGGGGGGCAATTTTCAGCTGAATGAATGAAGACAAGCAGTTTGGGCACCACTGCTCGAGTCAGGAGGCAGGCATTCGCAACGCCCCTGCCGTAGTAACCCTGCTCCTCCAAGCCCCAGCGAGTGCTGTCCTCATCCACAGTCCCCTCTTCCTGGCACTGCCTCACAGCCTTGGGAGCATTTGCTCTTGGCGCTGCCCAAGTCTGCACTCCGTACTGGACTCTCCTACGTGGAGCGTCTTCTCAGTCTCCCTCCCAGGCAGGCTCCACCCTATTTGTTTCCTTCGCTTACAGGGAGTCAGATGAAGCCCAGGTCCACAGTAACCACTCCCCGGGTGCTTCTGGTCAGTGGAGCTCCAGGAGGTGAGAGCTGGGTCCAGGGCTCCCCCGTGCCTCGCCCAGCCCCAGTGCCAAGAGGGTGGGCACCAGGGCTTAACGGCTCCCCCACCTCTTCAGGGGGTCGAGCTGCGCTTCCCATGCTCATCCACCCAGTGGGAGCTATGGAATGGCAAAACTCTAAGTGTGCCCTTCCTGTCTACTCTTGGAATGCTTTCATGAAAAGAGATCCTCTCCTGTGGCTACTGAGCCACTGGGGGCCTGTCCAGGTTCTTGGTGTCCTTAGTAGACTTGAGTGGGGCACCCACCAGTGGCAGCAGGACCAACAATTTCTTTGAAAGAAAAAAGACAAGGTCCACTGCCAGGCCAGTGAAGAGAGCTCTCGGCACCCAGGGAGTCCGGCGTGAAGGATTTTAAGCCTCAGAGTTTGGGTGGAACTGAGTGTCTGGTTTGAGGTGGCATCCGCTGATGAGCTCTTTGAGACAGCCCCTCTGTGGGACAGTGGGCTCTTCTCTTTGGGAGGAACCGTCATGGCATCCAAAGCCCATAGGGATCCAATCTGCGTAATTCGTGACATGGTGATCAGGGCTGGGGCCAGCCACGGGTTGCAGAAGACAGTGGGGCTGTGCCAAGGACACAGTGTGTGTAAACCATGTCGCCTGGTTTCCCTTCCTCACTGCATTTCAACCTGGGCATCCTGGCTCTAGGCCAGTCTCAAGGTGGACTGCACCCCTTCTTTCCCAGGCGTTTCCTCGGTTACCTGACACCTCAGATCTGGCCCAGAAAGCGGGTTTCAAGGGGAGCGACCCCTCCCTTCTTCCGCAGCCCTTACCTTGGCCGCCTCCTGTCTCACGAGGGGCAGAAGAATTGCTGGCTTTTTACTTAGCTGTCTCTACAGTCACAGCTCAGCTCTGTTAGCTTCCTGGGCTGCTGTTTGTTTTCCTTTGCCTCTCACTGTTGGGTTGAAGTCCACCGCAGACCATGTCTTAACCAGGCTTGGGCCGCCCCACCTCGGCTATACGGGGACGGCTTCCTCAGCTATACGGTGACGGCTTCCAAGGGTTACTCGGTCTTTTCTCTCTCTCTCTTGTGCAGAAGCGAGCTGAGGAGACCCTGGTCAAGGTAACAGACTCCAAGACGTCGCCTCTGGTTTCTGCACAGTGGGATACAGCAGTGGGGCCTCCAGGCTGGCCCCGGATTGGGAGTGGGGGCTCCTTGGGGATGGCACGTCCCCACGCTCTGCACCTGCCCACCCAAGCTAAGCTCTTAGGTGCTGTGTTATCTTGTCCCTTTAGCTAAGTCTCCACAGTAGTGGGTAGGGAGCTAGGAGGTGCTGTGAAGGCAGAAACTGTAACGCGAGTGGTACCTTTTCACTAAGAGTCCTGGGCTCGGGCTGGGACATGTGGAATGGCGCCCTCCCCATCAGCGGCCAGCCCACCAGCTCAGGGTGTCTCTTCCCGCAGATGGGCAGCCCAAGCAGCCACTGCCTCTGGGTCCGGGCTGGGTAGACCTGGAGAAGTCGCCTCTCCCTCCACCCCAAGGACGGGCATCTTCTGCGCTCAGTCAGGACTTCCTCTGCGATCACCCTCCTGCTGTAGGCACTCCTGAGACTGTCCTCATGGGAACTGCAGTCCATGGACAGGTGGGGACCTCTCTGCCCTGACACTGCCTCCTGCTGTGGTGAGGAGCAGGGAGGCTCCAAGCAGGCTCTGGAGAAACGCTCAGGCCTGTGAGCGGACCGCCCAGTGGCCTCTTCCACATTGTGATCTGACTGTTCTCCCGTGACCCTGGGGCACATCCTCGACTTTGCTCGGGGCCCTCTTCCTCACGAGCCTTAAGGACTGAAGACCCCATTCCAGGCAGTTCTGGATTCTTCAGAAGGCCACGAGCAGGTTCCTCCTATTCTGACCACAGCTGTTCTCTTCCTGTTTCCCTTTTCTGCCCGCACCTAGGGCTCACACAACCCAACTAACTTTGAGTGAGCTTAGAAGTCTCAGCAGACTCTCAGGGAAGAGCCCTCTTTCTCGGCTGGGTCCCGAGTACAGGATGTTACACAGAGCTTTGCTTGTCGCCAGGGGCTCAGCCCAAGCAGCCAGGGAAAATTCGGAGCGGACGCAGGCGGAAAGCTCACTTGCTCTCTTTGGCCTTCAACACTCATATTCTTGCTTGCAGGTTTCAGATTGGGGTGCTCTGTCTCCACGAGGCTAGGCGCAGTGGGTGGCTGTCCCCAGAGGGGCCGAGTGTGGAAGAGGCTGTCAGCTGCTGCTGCCATCTTCAGTCGGGCCTTGGGGACCTCAGGGTGTGCCACACATCGCATCCCAGTCTCCAAGGGAGGAGTGGCTTCTTAGAGATACAGCATTCCTCTCCCCTTCTATTCCTTGTGACAGAGATGAAACTAGTGATGGCCCGGGACAGGCGCAGGGCTGGCTGAGCAGTGGCTGCCTCTCGCCCTCTTCTGCAGACATCCACCTCCGGGCCTGTCTCCATGGGAAAGTTCATTTCCCTACACGTCTTCCTTGGCTGCCGAGCTAAAAGGAAACCCTGAAAGCCGCTGTGTGTGCGTGTTATGGGAGACTCCACAGCATCTGTCAGCTATCTGCTGGGGGAGGACACGAAAGGTGGCCTCTGTCCAGCTGCTAACCAGGCAGCCACTCAGCTTAGCCCCCTGGGCAAAAGCCTCCGGGACCCCTAGCCTGCCGGCCCTAGGGTTTGAGCCCGTCTTCCTGGTCGACCTCCTCTCGTTCTCCACTGGTGTCACAGGGCAGCTCTCTTCAGCAGGGCACAGAGACCGTGGCTCCAGTGGCCGCCACCACGGAAGCCGAGCAGAAGGTGGCTGTGGTCAGTGCATTCCTGTCCTGAGGGTTTTCACTTCCGTGGCTGCCACCTCCTAGGGACCCTGGGGAAGCTCATGCTGTCTGCGCCCTCCATCCGCCATCGGGGCATGGGGCAAGGGAGAGGAATGGATGAGCACGTGGTACCGCCCGTCTGGACCGCAACTGCACTCCTTGGCCTCGCTCCAGGAGGACACAGAGCAGTGTCCCTGAAACAGAAACCCAGCCTCCCCAGAAGAACGGCAACCCTCAGGTTCCGTTCCCAGCCCTCTCTGCCTTCGGCCTGTGCTTCCTCCCGTTATTGGCAGGGAGACCTGCTGCTGCCAAGCCCGCAAGGACCCCACCCTGGGGCCCACCCCAGGGCCCACTCTGCACACACAAGGCACCCGCCGCAGGTCCCCTCCCTTCTAATTCAGCTCAGCGCATCCTGATGATCAGGATGATCAGGATGATCGGCCTGGCATCCAGGCTCAGTGGAAAGAGCACCCCACACACTCCCCGTCCCCTTTCAATGGCTACAAACTGTGCAAGAGACCACAAACCTTCAGAAGCTTCCAAGATACATGCCTTCGCAACCCATATCTCTGGACATAAAGTGTAGATTTTTATGCGAAAAATGTAAGGCGTTCCACTGAGCCCTTCCAGCCTTTGGAGACTATGAAGTCTTTCTTTTTCCTGTCCAAGGATAACCAAGATAGAATCATTTCCACGGAGCAAAGGGAATCATCTGAGATCTGAGAAAGCACACTCCCGCGTCTTTTGGCTCTGCCCAACACACGTGTGCGGCGAGTGTGGGAACTTCCTCACGCAAGTCTGGCCTGCGCTTGGCTCCTGCATGGTATCTGCCACCGTTCATCTCCGTCCTGTCCGTGAAGTTCCTATTTCAGGTTTTCATGTAACTTTCTATTTCCGGGCTCTTAGAATTGCTGACACATGTTCTGCAGCCTCTTGCTCCGAATGCAGCAGTCTGGATGAAGCGTCTGGGGAAGATTTAATCAGCTAACGAACTCCTCCTAAAATAGGGAAGGAGCCCGCTCCCGGCGGCATTTCACAAGCAAAAGGTGCAGCGGCCGCTTCAGAAAGGAGATCTGGTAGGACACAGGGCAGCTGCCCAGGCCCCCTCCAATGAGAGGCAGCTGGGGGTTTGCCGGTGGCCATGGGCGACAGCGGCCACCAGCACATAGCTTGAGGCCACTGTGGACCGCAGACACATCCTCCTGGGCAGGGGCCACCTCAGCCCAGGGACCACTGTGCAAAAGGCACAAAGGGCTAGCCACCTGCCTCTGAGGGTCCTCAGAGCCCCCCAGGGGCCAATTGGGGCCTTCGTGGTGTACCCAAGCAGCTCCTCTGCCCCTCTGCTTAGTCCTTCCTAAGGGACACCAGGACAAGCCCTCACACACCTCTTGTGAGCACTGGGCAGGGCCTCGCCTGCACAGGGCTCCTGTCCCAGGCACTGCCCTAAGGCCATTTCCTCTGGCCTCCAACGCTTCTGCCTCTGCCCCGCAGGCTTCAGCATCCCCTGAGGAGAAGGCTCTTCACTTGATTCACTTTCTGCAATGAAATCAGTGAGGGTAATTTTCTTTTAAAACCCCAACTTGGAAAGCACGCTGACCTTGCATGAGTGAATCGAGAACGGTGTCCTCATCCTGCCAGGGCAATGCAGCGGGGCCTCCAGACTAATTCTGCCTCGGGGAACTGATTTTCTGAGTTAGTTTAAAATGTTCCTTATAAGTAGATCATCTGAAAGTAAAGTTGTCCCTTGAAGTTGCAAGTCGCAAATTAGGTAAAAGTCTTGCCAGGAAAATTCTAAGAACCTGACCCTCAAGTCAAAAAACTGAATGAAGCCATTCAACGTCATTGCTGAAGGGAAAGGTTTTAAATGTTGCTTCACAGAAACAATTCCCAGACACTAAAGCCAGTCAGCTGGAGTTCCTTTAACCCCTTGAGGGGCCACTTCCCCTCTGCAGGTCTCAGGGTGTGTGTGTGGGGGGGGGTAGTTCTCCCAGTATGTGGCTGGTCTGTGGCACCAGGACAGGTACAGCATGTGCAGGTAGCCACACTGGCCTGCAGGAATATTCATGTGTTGTCATTAAACATTTCCTGAGTGAGTGTGTATATATCTATATCAGCAATGTGCATGGCATTAAAAGGTTTGTCCCCTTCCTTGGGGCATCACACCCCACAGTGACCCACTCAGAGTCAAGCACGCATCCAAGTGGCAGGTGTTCCTGTCTCTCCACCTGGCGGCACTTCCTCCTTTGTGCCCCAAGGATCTTTTGGGTCATAGTGATCCTTGGACCTCTTCCCACACCTGAGGCTTTCCCACAGGTCCCCCATGGGCACCCTCTTAGGGCCTGGATAAGCCACAGGAGCACTTCAGGACGGGGTCCTCAATGCATGGCTGCTGTTCAAATGCCATGCACATGTGACATTCAGCGGCCGCTGCAGAGGTGGCCTCTCGAGTGGGGCCCTGTGTTCTCTGGCCAACAGGGGTGCCACGGGCCTTGCACGTCCAGCTTCCTCGGATACAGGCAGCTTGCTCTGTGGGAGTTCTCTCGCTGGAGGTGCGCCGTGGCTCTGCAGAGGGAGGTCCACGTGAGAGGGAGCCTCTGGCTCTTTCAGCAGGGCTCCTCCAGTCCTTGGCCTCTCTCCCTGGAGACTGTCCCACGTCCTGTGCAGTGATCACAGCCAGGTCCCCAAGGGGGCCCCAGGCCCAGTCTGGCCTACAGGCCCGTGTGTGGACGGCCAGCCTGTTTGACTGTGTTCACCCTGCCCATGGCATGGGCACAGCAGAGCTATCCATAGCGGTCCTAGAGGGCAGCTGAGTGGGGAGATGCTGGGGCCCCCCAATTCTCTGGCAGCCAGTGAGCAGAGCAAGGACCATGGGAAGGCAGCCTTTGGGCAGGCCCTAAGAGACCCCAAATCTGCTCCATCAAGAGCTGCATTTGGGAGAAGTGGAGCTCCCAATTCAGAGGTCAGGGTCTGGCCTGACAAGAACCTGGACACACCAGGCACCCCTTCCAACAGCCCTCAAGACACAGATGTGGCTGCCTAAGAGAAAAGAACTAGTAGGGAAGGTCAGGAAGAACGGGCCTTAGCAGAGTGCTCCAGGTAGACGACTTGTGGCTGCTGGGCTCAGGAGGCAGAGGTGGGACAGTGGCAGGAGCCAAGTTCCATGCCAACCTGAGCTACAGAGTAGGAATGAATCAGTAACACTTATGAAATCTTGGCACATGTAAGTCTGTCCTCAGCCTTCCTCAGAGCCAGAACCCGTCCCAGAAATCTGACTGATTCAGCCACTGAGGCCTGCAAAGCTTGCAGGGAAGCAGCAAAACCACTAAACCAAAGTCAGGGCGGGGGGGGGGGTGGAGAAAGCAGCAACCGTCAATGCAGCGCTCGTGGATGCATGGCAGAGGTGGGCCGGAACTCCTACCGGCCAGAGCACACGGAATCCATGAGCAAAGACATGCAGCCCAAGAGAAAAACTAAAAATGGGCCAAGGACACTGCCACGCAGCTTTCTAAACAGTCTGTAATAAACTGATGAGAGTTCACAAATCATCAATTAAATAAATTAAAAATAAAGTAGGGTTTTATCCATCCGAGCATCAAAGATGGAGTTGGGGGGCAAGACTGGTAGGAAAGGGCCGACTGCTGCCTTTCAGTTCACTACAGCGTCCCACACACACTGCACACCGCAGGTTGAGCCAGCCTGAGCCGGCCTGCATTGCTGGAGGGCATTTGGCAAGGGGCCACCGGGCTCTGGGCCCCAGAAGACTGCCTTCTAGGAATCATCCTGGCAAAATGCTCAGAGTCATTCCAAGGAGGAGTGTGTGTCCCAGTGCTGGCGTGAAGACCGCTGAGGGGACGGGAGATACAGCTCAGTGGCACAGCACCCAGCTGGCAAGCACTGCCTTGAGTTCTATTCCTGGTACCCCCCAAGAAAAAGGACTGCGTGAGGACACACCGGGTAGAGATTAACGGTTCTGGGTGCTCACGCTATTCATTAGATTCCCCCACCCTGAATCTTGCTGAATATTACTATAGTGAGGGGGAGGGGAAACACTTATTTGAAAAAAGCTCACTGAGGCATTAAAACGTTTTAATGGGCTTCTTGACCTCAAACTGCCCCCAAATTCCCCAGGCTGGCTGGACTAGAGAGACCCCATCTTTCTATGACCGAATCTGTTTTTGATCTAACCAGATCTCAGCACTTTCCAAGAAAGTGGGCACCAGAGCCCTCATGGTGGGCCTGTCTCCTCTGCCCAGGCCAGCTGTCCTTGGGTACACTAGGGGGATCTCCAGCTCACACAGCGAGGCAGCCCCAGAGGAAACTACGGCAACTTCACCGCAGGGGCGAGCTGCTACAAGATGGTCCCCATCTGCTCCTGCTGTTCTCCAGCCTCCCCTCCGCTGGGCCCGCGTGACCTGATCCTTGCCCAGCCTCGAGGTCCTTATCCTGAAGTGTGGGGTGCCACTCCAGGGAGCTAAGGTGTGTGAAGCCCGCAGCAAGCCCCGCGCAGGTGGAGGCGGGGGCTGCTTCCAGCGCTCGAAGCCCCAGCTCAACCCTTAACTCTGAACGAACCTAGACTAGAAGGATGGCGAGGGCAGTGCAGGGCTGCGCACCAGGACCACCCCACCTGGAGGTGCGCCTGTGACCGGCCGCTCCAGGCGACATCAAGGTCCAGTGGCCCCGCGCGCCTTTCCAAGCTGCACCTTCACCGCAGCCGCCCGGCAGCGAGGCGCGCACTCGGGCCGGGCGGAGGGAAGGCGCAGCGTGGGCCCCTGCCCGGGAGGGGTGAGGGGACTCGGCCCGGACGGGGCGGACCTCCCGGTGCGGCGCCGCCTCCGCCTCCGGTCCCTGCGCGCGCCGGGCGGTGTCCCGAGGGCGGACGGGTAGCGGGCTCCGCGCGGTCGGCGGCTGCAGGTGGGCGCGCTCTCGCGGGCGGGGGTCCGGCCGGGCCGCGCGCCTCCCCCGGAACTCGGCCGTGCCATTCCCATGATGCCCAGCCACTGGGCACGGCTTCCGGAGCGCGGCCGCCGCCGCCGCAGCCACCGCGGGTAGGTGGCGAAGAGGGGGCGCAGGGGCCGCCCCGCCCCCGCCGGGCCCCGCCCTCCCGCGCTTCCCACGGAGCGGGGCAGGAGGCGGGGAGGCGCGGGCGGCGGGACGCTGGGATCCCCTTGCCGCCCGCCAGTGAGGAGCGCACCTCCTAGCCGCCAGCCCAGAACCCGAGACGCGGGACGCGGGCGGGGCCGTGCAGGCCGCGTTGGGCAGGGACGGAGGGCAGCGGGGACGGGAGCGGTCGCCTGCCCGGGTGGGAGTCGCGGCCCCGGGGGCATCTCCCGTGCCCGCCTTCCCGGGGCACCCGGAGAGCCGGTGGCTGGGCTCCAGGTGAGGCGCAGGTGAGGCCTGGGCGGGAACGGGGATCCTGGTCCTGGCGGCCGCTGCCCTTCGGGAAGGGCTGCGGGCCTGGCCGGCCTCGGGGCTGCGTGCGCGCCCTGCGCCAGGCGGAGCTTCCGGAAGGGTAGCCGAGCTCTGGGGCCAGAGATCCCAGAAAATCGCTCCGGGACTCAGACCTGCACTGAGGCCTGGCCCGCTGCCTGGGGAGGTTTTGACTATTCCTTGGCTGGGGCCCAGGGTGCAGCGCCCCCCTCCGTACCCTAAAGATCAGCTAGCCTGGGGCGCAAGAGCAGGGGCAGCCCAGAAACCTGCACACAACGGGACACCACCGCAGTTTTGCAGGGCGGGCAGTCGGGGTTGCAGGCTTGTTAAATCTCCACTTCTGGCCGGCTAGGACTGAATCCAGCCCACGCCCACTTGAGGTTGGCCCGAGAGGGGCATTCTAAGGCCGCCCCTCCTGGACTGGAGTTCCTGCCTGGCCGGCAGACACCCCCCTCCCCTAACTCTAGAGGAAACCTACAGCTGGGTGGTAAGGATACAAGCAGAACCTGATTTGGGGGGAATACCTCTGAGGCTTTTCTGGAAGTTTGCATGTTAGAAGAGGAGGAGCTTGAGCGTGGAGGGGAGGCGTTGTTGTGCCTGTGTGGGTGTCCAGACTGAGGATGCTCCAGCCCCCTACCCCCTTCAGCTTTAAGATGCAGGTGTTGGGGCTCTCCCCAGCCACCCTGGAAACCAGACCTTCGAGTCCAGGGGTGCAGGGACAAACTTTGGAAGCCTTGTCCCTGACTTCAAAGTACACTTCTGCCTCAGTACAGTTCTGGGGAGTTTCTGGGGTGACATCTGCTGACTGTCTTCAACTCCAAACTGACTCTGTTATACCCCCACCCCTTATTATTATTATTTTTTTCCTAATCTCTTTTTTTGGACTGCGAAGTCTGACAACACACAAGGCTGCTCAGAAGTCCAGGCGCTGTAGCCACTTAGACGCCATAAAGGAGGTTCATGGGGACAAGATGATCTATCTCCCTTTGCGTGAGTGGCTGGCTCCTCCCGGGCCCATCGCTGGAAGGAACATTACTGTTAAAGGAATTAGCGTTCTTGGCTGGGATCCTTTACAGCCCGAGCTCATGGGGATGGTTTATAATTCTGCCCTGACAGGTTTTTTTGTTTGTTTGTTTTTGTTTTTTAAATGTATTTAGGACGGGGTCTACAGGGTGTACAGGGTCTCGCTACACAGATCAGACTTGTAGTCGTTTTCCTGTTTTCCAGCCTCCCAAGTGCTGAGATTACACGCGTGTCACAAGTCCCAGTCTCAATTGCCCTCTCAGGGTGCCCTGGGAGCAGGGACAGCATCCCTGGCCTGGGATCAAACCTCTGTCCCCTGCGTCTGCCTAAGCAGGCGCTTTAGTCCACTGAGCTATCTGGCCGGCCCTTCATCCTACCAGTTTTTAAGTAGTATCCATAGCATGGTGGGCGTGGGGTTGCCTAGCCTGCAAAAGTGGGCACCCCATCCTGTTGGTTGCTGCCTGCCCTGTGCCTGTGGGCATCTTGGGGGAAGGAGGCATTATGGGAAAGTGGGGCTGTAGGATGTGTAGTCGTCTCACGCAATCCCTCCCCAACGCATCTCAGCTGCAGACTGAAGAGCTATAAATGAGGGCCGGCGAGATAGTTCAGTGGACTAAGCACGTGCTTAGGCAAGCTCAGGGACTCGGGCTGGAACCCTGGCACCACACACCCCCTGCCAGCGCCGCTCCCACATGCGCTGAGCTGGCGACCAGTCCAGGCGTGATGGCACCTGCTATAATCCCAGCGCAGGGGTGGTTGAAAACAAGGACTGCTGCAAGTCTGAGCTGAGTAATGAGACCCTGCACAAAATACATTTTTTAAAAAAGAGTTATAAATGAGCTGTGGTTAATGCACAGTGCTTGGTCTAATTTAATTTTGAGATGTTAGCAATAGTTCTTTCCTTAAAAACACTTACTAGCGGCTGCTTCCGTCTCTGAGGTGGGTGTGTCTCATTCTCTCTGCTTCCAGCGTCAAGAGGCCTACCCACATAGGATACTGGGGAAGCATGTTGGCAGGGCACCGCAGACCTCATCCCTGCAGCCTGCTGGAGCTCGGACCGGGAGAGGATCACAAGTAATGGCAATAAATTCTTACATTTTACTTTCACCATCTGGGTACAGTTGCTTGGGAATATGGCCCGCCCTAACAGTAGGCGCCGATGCCACCGTCCAGGGTGTCTGCTCCTAGGTGGCCAGCCCCACCCCATCAGGACAAGAGCAAGCCACGGAAGCCCCAGGAAGGAAGGCACTGGCCTGAGGGCCTGCGGGAGCTCAGCAAGGTCCCACCCAGTCCCTGAGGTTCAGGGTGGCCGCACCTCGCCAACCCCATGATGGGAGAATGCCGTTCTCTACCCTGTCAGCCTTGGGCTGCCATCTTACATTGAATAGCACTGTGCTCCAACTTCAGGGAATAGCAAGATGGGCTTCAGAGGAGTCTGTGGAGGATTAATAGGCCCGCAGTACAAGTGGCATTTTCTTTGTGCCCCCTCTTGAAGTGGTGGTTCTCAAGGCTTTCCTGCAAGGGCCAGCTGAGACCCCACCTTCATAGTACAATTCCCAAGCGGAAACAGGGAGTGACCACACAGCATATGCCATGAGCATTCGACAGTGTCTGGGGCAACTTCTCTGTCCCTTAGAGTAAAATGACACAACATGGTTGCCTCGACATCTTCACATACAAAAGCTGTGCCAGAGCAGCTGCGGAGGAAGTAAGTTTTGAGTTGTTCAGTGCAAGCTTTGTTCCTGGAGCGTGCTGGTCTCCTCAGGAATGAAGCCTCTTGTGAAGTCATGCTCACCCTGGATTTGCTAACAGCCATTCTTTTTCAAACACAGAGAAGCATTTGCAGACTCTATCAAGTTGGCTCCTTCCGACAACCTTTGGAGGTTTTAAAAAAAGTATCTCTTCCTCTCATGGAGAAGATACCAGCTCAGAGAGGGCCAGGAAGGGGCGGGAAGGGGCTACAAGAGCTGAGTATGGGCATGGTGCCCAGGGTCGGAACACCGGACTCCTCCAGAGGGAGGAAGTCCTTTCACAAAGAAGGCCACTGAGGTTCAGGAAGTGTGCGTGGGTGGTTTGTGCCAGGACGCCAGGGTCCCGGGACGTGGTGAGCCCAGAGAGGCTACCCCGCCGTGGCTGTGCGTGATGGTTGCTGCAGTGTCTGGTTGCTGAGACGTGTGTACTGTGCTCTCTTTCTCCCCAGGATATGAAAAGGGCCAGGAAGTAAAGCAGTGCTCCCCTGTGTGCCTGCCCACTCGCTAGGATGTTTCTCATGAATGCCCCTCCAGCGGTCATGCTCCAGTCCAAATGGGAGGCCTTTGGCCCACCTGGGAGCTTTAGGTTTCCCGGGTGCTTCTCAGAATCGAAGGAGGACGTCACCAGAGCCGCGGTGAGCGCCAAGGTGCAGATGCTCCTCAGCACGCTGCAGCAGCACGACCCAGCGCCCCTGGGCATGAGCAATGAGCACCCTGCGCAGAGAAACCAGCAGGCAGAAAGGTGCTGCGACACCAGGCTGGCCGCCAGCCCCTTCGCCTTCAAAGAGCAGACCCCCGCGTTTGCTGCCTGTGGCCTCGCTGCCCCTGGTGACACCCCAGGGGAGGAGGTAGCCGCAGACTTGGGCCCCCTGGTGCTGGACTCAGACAGCGACGACTCTGTGGACCGGGACATCGAGGAGGCCATCCAGGAGTACCTGAAGGCCAGGAGCGGAGCCCTGCAGCCTGCGTCTGGGGATGCCCAGCCCGGCAGGGTGTCAGCTGGGGGCAGCAGATACAAACTGGAGCCTCCCCACGGGAGCACCCCGCCTGCCCTGGGTGCCTCAAAACTTGCTCCTCTCTCGGGCAGTGCTCTTAGCCACCCTCTGGGGGCTGATGAGGACCAGGGTTCTGCCTCCCCTCTTAGCGTGAGCAGTGAGGACTCCTTTGAGCAGAGCATCCAGGCGGAAATCGAGCAGTTTCTGCACAAAAAGAGGCAGCACGAAAACCCCAAAGGTGATGCGTCTATGGGCCAAAACCCAGACCCAGATGAAAACATAGCCAG
>PVJA010041192.1:0-18064 GCA_004027025.1 Myocastor coypus
AAAAAAAAAAAAAAAAAAAAAGACTGGGTGTGGTGGCGCACACCTGTCATCCCAGCACTTGGGAGGCTGAGGCAGGAGGATCAGTGTGAGTTTGAGACCAGCCTGGGCTACAAAAGTGAGCTCAAGGCCAGCCTGAACTGCATAGCGAGATCCTGTCTCAAAAAAAAAAAAAAGAAAAATATATTTATACTGACTGTAACCAAGAGGGGTTTTTTAATCCCCTTAGAAATTCCCTACCCCACAGGAAATTAGATTTAAGAAGAAAGGGGAAGTAAATGGTATCAGGGTAGAACAGCAGATATTTGGGCCCAGGTAAAAAGAAGTGAAATGTGGACATTTTAAGAATGCATGGGGGCAGGGCCAGCGGGATGGCTCAGTGGTCTAAAGCGCCTGCTTAGGAAAGCTTAGGTGGCTGCAGGGACCACTGTTCGATCCCCGGCACCACATGCTGCGCCAGCCCTGCCCTCGGGGTGGGCTGAGCCGGCCATAAAAATGAGTGAATAAACAAATAAAGGTTCTGAAACAACAAAAAAATAAATAAAAAAAAAAACTCTTTAAAAAAAAAGTGCATGGGGAACACCAGACCCTGGCAGGCTGGAGCAGGGCAGCCTCTGCCTTCCAGGGACACAACCACCCCACGCTGCCTTTTTAATTAGTACATGTGCACACTGCACAGTGATTGCATTCATCATAGGGAATCAGTCCCGCTGATTCCCTATGCTCCTTCCAGTCCCGCTCGGACTCTGTATCTTTGAGCAAGTCCCCACCAGGACCTGGGCCTCAGCATCCCCATGGGTACCCCGCACCTCAGTAACTGTAGGATTTGGCTTCTTTGGAGCAAGGTCTGCTACCACAGAAGTAGCTGTGGTAATATCCAGCAGTGGGCCCTTGGATGGGAGTTTAAATGGCCTGAGCCAGTACAACTTGGGGAAAATACTCATGCTCTCTGGAAGACCCTACGCACAGTGAGGGGTGATCAGACCCTCAGGCCTCAGAGAGGTATGGGCTCTGCATGTGGTTTAGGGGTGCATGCCATGTTACAGTACAGAGGATATACGATCCTATCCTAAGGCCTTGAGAGTCCCGGGCCTAGTCTCCCTCCACCCAACCTTAGGGTTTGAAAGACAACCAAGACCATATTGTGGCTTTTTTGTTTTTGTTTTTGTTTTTCCTTTTGAGACAGGGTCTCACTATGCAGTTCAGGCTGGCCTTGAGCTCTCTTTTATAGCCCAGGCTGGTCTCAATCATCAACCCTCCTGCCTCAGCCTCCCAAGTGCTGGGATTATAGGCATGCGCCACCACGCCCTGCTACCATGTTGTGGCTTAAATGAGTTCCTTCCAAATGTCAGGTGTTAGACAGGTGAGATAGCTCAGCGAACAAAGCACCAGCTTAGTCAAGCACAGGGACGCGTTTCTATCCTTGGCCCCACAGGCTACGCTGGCCACGCCCCAGGTGTGCTGAGCTAGTGACCGCATCCGGGCGTGGTGGCGTATGCCTGCACTGCGGAGGCTGCAAGTCTGAGCTGCATAGTGAGACCCTGTAACAAATATATTATGGATATAGATAAAGATATAGATATCAAACAAACAAACCAAAAAGTTCAGGCATTGGCAATGTAATGATGCTGGGAGGTGAAGAAATAGGGCCCTTGTAAGAGTGCTTGTTCAGTGGAGTTGGCTCACTCCTACATGAAGATGTGTCAAGAAAGCCATCATCAGAATTATAGGGAATAAATCTCTGCTTCTCATAAATTACCCAGTGTGTGATATCCTGTTGAACCAGCCCTAACAGACAAAGATAGACCTGTTTGGAAATTGTCAAGGTGAGCCTGCACCCTTCTGTACTTCCATCAGCAAGGGGAACTCCAGGAGACCCTTCTGCCTAGTATCTCATGACGTCACAATTATCACTTATTTTCATTGGCTCTCTGCTTGCCGGCCATCTGTGCCCTCTGGGCTAAGATCTAGCCCAAAGTAGTTAGTTATTTTATTTTATTTTATTTTTTTAAGAATTTTTTATTTTTTTTTTCTTGTTTCAGAACCTTTATTTGTTTATTCACTCATCTTTATGGCCGGCTTAGGCCGCACAGCGGGCAGGGCTGGCGCAGCATGTGGTGCTGGGGGTCGAACCGCATGGCCCCTAAAGCTGCCCAAGCTTTCCCAAGCAGGCGCTTTAGACCACTGAGCCATCCCGCCGGGCCAGTTAGTTATTTGAGAAGAAAAAAGACTAAAGCTCTGAAGGGAAAGGGAGGCCAGACCTGGGGAAAACAAATTTCACTCCTTGGCCTTCCCCAGGAAGGGCTGATAAGTCTACCCATCTCCAGAGTTGTCCGGGTTCAAGCTCTCTGTCTTCACTGTTTCTTACCTGACAATCACACCCCACCCTTCTGCACTCTACACTCAATTCTAGCCATGCTCTGCCTCCCACCACAAGAGCACAAGGAGCTGGTGCCTTTCCTGCTGAATCTCAGCTTCTGAGAAGCCCTAAGGATTGAGAGATTCACACTGAAGGTGAGCCCGTGTAGCCTGGACTGGAATCCTCACTCTGAAACTAGTTTAGTTCTGGGATCATGCAGAAGTCACTTAACCCCTGTGCAGAAGTAAAATTGGGCAAAAAGTCAACTCAAATGTCATTATGTATTTATTTCAAATATCATTATATCAAATAAAAGGTGGGCCAGGGCTCTAGCTTAGTATCACAGTACTTGCCTGGCAAGTGTAACTTCCTGAGTTTGATTCCTGGTACACCCCCATCTCCACCCTCCCAAAAATAAGAAAAAGTAAAGCTCTTGGTGCCTGCCTAGCACACCCTCTAACACTAAATAAACAACTACTGTTCTCTGGGGAGATAACAGTTAACTTTAGCATCTGACTTCCTTCTTCGGAACTCTTACATGTTTGTCCACTGGTTCTGGTAGAATGCCAGTCCTTACCACGCCCTCTATTTCCTCTTTTGCTCTGCCTCCTTGTGGAATTAAAAAAAAAAGTTGGTCCAAGTCAAGAGCCAACCAGAACCATCAGAAAGCATGACTCCAACATTGCTAGGCAGAAGTGCTCACAAGGCGCTCCAGGGCCCCAAACACATAGGACCAGGCCACTTTTAGAAACAATAACTGAAGTGAAAAACAGACAAGACTTTGACAAGGGAGCCCCTTCTCTGATCCAGGCATTCCCCCCTCCAGCCTGCAAGTCTGGGAGCGTCTAAGCTCAGGAGGGTCCTACCTCCCCTCCCCACAAGTCATGCCTCTAAAAGGGGGCCAGACTATAGAATGAACTCAGACTAAAATCAGACTAGTTCTAAGCCGGGTGTAGTGGTGCACACATGTAATCCTAACACTTGGGAGGCTGAGGCAGGAGGATCGGTGTAAGTTCAAGACCAGCCTGAGCTACAAAAGTAAGCTCAAGGCCAGCCTGAGCTGCATAATGAGACCTTGTCCCAAAAAGACCAAAAAAACTGCCTAGTTCTGGTTCAAATTCTGTCTCCAGCACTCATTACCTAGGATATCTTGGGTAAGTTACTTACCACAATGAGCCCCAATTTCCTTTTGTGTAAAAATGGACCTAGTAGCCAGGCGTGGTAGCGCACACCTGTGATCCCAGTACTTGGGAGGCTGAGGCAGGAGAATCAGTGTGAGTGCGAGACCAGCCTGTGCTACAAAAGTGAGCTCAGGGCCAGCCTCAACTGCATAGCAAGACCCTGTCTCATAAAGACCAAAAAAAAAAAAAAAAAAAAAAAAAAAAAAAAAAAAAAAAAAAAAAAAAAAAAAAAAAAAAAAAAAAAAAAAAAAAAAAAAAAAAAAAAAAAAAAAAAAAAAAAAAAAAAAAAAAAAAAAAAAAAAAAAAAAAAAAAAAAAAAAAAAAAAAAAAAAAAAAAAAAAAAAGTGAGCTCAAGGCCAGCCTGAACAGCATAATGAGACCCTGTCTCAAAAAAAAAAAAAAAGTACCTAATAAATGCACTAAATGTATAGGATGACCATGACAATGAAGATGGAGCTTAACCTGATGTGTAGCAAATGGTGAATAATAATGACTGAGGGCTGATGGCAAGGTCACTGAGGATGGAACTATGGCCATGGTGAGGGCTCCTGGGACTCAGAGAGAGCAGTGATTTTATGCGAGGTCCATGTGCAACAGTAGCAGAACTTGGGCCAGAATCCAGTCCTCACAAGGGACTCAGTTCTTATTGCCATGGGACCCTGGACTACCACAGCTCACTGCTCTCATAGTCTCTGCCTAGGTACCTCATCCTCTGAGACACATTTCAGTTCCTCATAACATTTCTCAGCGACTCTCCCAAGCCCCGGTCTGCCTGGCAACAGCTGACGTCACACCTACCTGCAGATCTCCACAGACAGCAAAGGACTTTTTAGAGGCTGGGGGAAGTGAGAGCTAGGAGCAGCCAGACTATAACCCTTTTGGGGCCTTAGTGGGAGGAAATGTGTCGGTGAGGCTGTCTGGGGGTGGAGAGGGAGCTGAGGCTCTTTGGATGGCTGTACAGGCCTCTTACTGCAAGGGAATAGGGCACAGACAGGTGGCACCCACATCAACCCTGTGCCCTCCTCCCTGCTCTGTGAGCTGCTGCTGCGATGGCCTGGGCACACCTGCTGGTCTGACTCCCTTGAGTGGACACCTATGCCCACAACACAGCAACGGGAAACTTCTCTGTGAAGAACTCCTGTCGTCCTCTTTTAGTCCTGCCAACCCCTTTTTGTTTTGGACAGGATCTCACTAGGTAGTTCAGTCTGGCCTCACTCTATAGCCCAGGCAGGCCTAGAACTCACGGCAGTCCTCCTGCCTCAGCCTCCCCCACCACTCCTGGCCATTTCCTCTTTCTGAAATTTGTTTCTCCACTGAGATCCAGAATGTTTCCAAAACTAGTCCAAGTTTTCTAATCTAAGATTCATGTCCCAGCCTCAGTGGTTCCATAGAACCCCTGATACTGTATGAAACTAGGAAGAAAGTTGAGGACTTTGTGTGATTTGTACAAAGGAGCTGCAAGCCCCTGATCTAAAGGAACCCCTCATTTTACAAGAGGAACCAAAAACAAACATGGGCCAGAGAGGCTTGGCACCCAGAAAGGCAGCGTTGGAGTCCACCTCTAACAGCCTCCCTGGACTCTGGGACCATGCTCCTCCTGGCTCTATGTAAGTCTGTGTGCTTTCCCCAGGGCCCCACATACCCGTCCTGGGCTCTGGGGTGCTGGCCCAGCATGGGAAGCTGCTCATGGTTGGAGATGAGGTCGCGCTGGTCTTCCATGGCTCTGGCCTCCGGTCTTCCCACAGTTTCTGATGCTGTCGCTGCTGCTGCTGCCTTGCCGCTGCCACCTCCCGGGTATCTGGGACCTTGAGCCCCGGCTGGCCTCTTGAAGTTGGTGCTGGGGAGGAATCTGATTCGTCCACAGAGGCCACTCCGCCCACTTGGCAGACGTGGAAGTGAAAGCCACAAAGCTGGAAATACCCCACTCAGGCAAAGCTGCCTTTCACGGGCCAGATGAGGAAGGGGAGCTCCCGGGCAGGTAGAAAGGCCAGCGCAATCCATTGGCTGATCAGAGCTTGCATCACTTGTTTCTGGGCAGACCTTTGGATTCATAAGGCTCTGAACCTCTGTAGAAACTGGCTAGGGTTGGCTCCCTAGACAGGAAATCACTTTGAAGGAGAAATTGCTTTGTTTTCCCTTCTCATCATGTTAAAAGTGAGTGCAAAAGGAGCTGTGTGTTCCTGTGAGCTTAGTCAAGTCCTTTTCTCTGGCCTGTTATGCCCTCTTCAAATGGAGGAGGAACAGTGGGCTTAGTGTCCCCACTGCTCTCTGCTCCCCTCTGGGAATCCAGGGTATTGAGACTGGTACTAACGTCCACTACCACTCGCCAAACCCTTGAAACTCTTTTATTTTTGCAAATGGAAGAGTGTTCTGTCTCCTCCTTCTCCAGGCAGGGATGCTAAGGCTTAGACAGGCTGTGGTGTTTGAGGAGTCCGTATGCTTGGTCACTTGGCCTTTCTGCCTTTCAATGCTCGAATTCTGTGGCTCACGTGCAGAACAGGCTGTTGTGAGAAGCAAGGCAAGAGGGTCTGGGAAAGGGTCCCTGGGTGGAGTCAACTATGTCATCGAGGTTTCATTGTCCCACACACCTTATACACCGTGACATAATAAGAAATATATTTAGGCCAGCCATGGTACCACATGCCTGTGGTCCAACACTTTCAGAGGCTACAGCAAGGGAAGCACAAGTTTAAGTCCCAGCCTGGGAATTTAGGGACTTGGCAAGACCCTAGCCAAATATGAAAAATAAAACAGAGCTAAGGATGTGGCTCAGTGTGAAGGTTCTGGGTTTATTCCTCCAGTACCAAGGATGTTGGGAGACCAGAAAGGATACGCAAGGGTTCCCTGAGTGACCTGGCCTTGGAGAACAGACACGGAGCGCAAGCCTGCCTGGAGGAGTCTTCCCAGGGAGTGTGAGCATTGGAGGAAGTGCCTGAAAAGTCCACGATGGGGCTCCCTGTGAGATGCGATCTACCATCAGACAACCCCACAGGAAGCTCTCCTTGAGGTCGAGCTAGCTCAAACTGCTTCACTATTCCCACTGGAAGTACAAGATCAAGACTCATTGGACATCCAAACAAAGCCTTCAACATATAAGAGAGGGAACAAAATCAAATAGGAAAAAACACCATGAGGAAATAACTGTCCTTAATATTAAAACCTAAGAGGGATAAATAAACAATATTATACCCATGAATCAGGAACAGGATGCGCTAGGTGGGGTGGTATGTCCCTATAATCCCCACAGTCTGGGAGGCTGAGGCAGCAGGGACCCTACCTGGGCCCCTTAGTGACTTATCAGACCATGTCTCAAAATAGATAAAAGAGGGCAAAAAAGAGCAGGGAATGTAACTCAGTGTGAAGGCCCTGGGTTGAATCCTCAGTACTAGGGAGCGGGGATACTATCCAGATATAAGTACCATGGAGGAGCAAAAGATGAGCACTTGAAGATTACAAACATGAAGGTAGGTACTAAACAACCAGTAGGTGAAAGATTTGTTTTAATCTCCCAGAAAGGGGCCAGGTAGAATAAGTGCTTGCCTGGAAGCACAGGGTCCTGAGTTCAATCCCCGGTACTGCAAGAAAAAAAAAAAAAAGTCTCCCAGAAAGTAGACCACAAAGATAAAAAAGAGAATTAAAGACTGCAATAGGAGAACTAACAACCAAATATCAAAGTTCTGGGAATAGAGAACAGAGAAAATAGAGGCAGGAAAAAACACCAGTGAAGTAATTTAATACATTTTCTAAAAGCCAAGGACAAATGTCTTCAAGCTGAAAGTGATGCAGGAAGGAAAAACTGATCTGGGGTGAATGACCTCCAATAGGGAACCTCCATATGATATAGGGAAAACCGATCCCCAACTTGAAAAGTACCTAGGATGAGTTCGTGTTCTTTAAAACCAAAGAATGAATTTTACGAGCAAACGGAGGTAATGAGCAGAACATATTTATTGAGGAAAGAAATCTGTCTGAGAAAAGGACAGGAGGGGGGTCCCAAGTGTGTGTCCCCCAAGGAAGCTGTCTCTTCTAGGGACTTTTATAGAGGAAAAGATGTGGGAACTCGCTTAGGTGGGTATGAGGTGGGACAAAGACTGGTCAACCAATGACATTACAAGCACCATTGCTCAGGTGAAATTGATTGACATTGGGCTCCAATGGGAAAACAAGTCACATAGCAAGCAGGCAAGAATATAGAGTAAGATTTCTTCCTGTTGCAGGTAGGCTGGTGACTCTAGGCTCTTTCAAGGTGATTGATACCTACTTAGAATATCAATCCCTGGGCCTGCAAGATAGCTTGGTAGTCTAAAGCGCCTGCTTAGGCAAGCTTAGGCAACTGCAGGAACCACAGTTCAATCCTCAGCACCACATGCTGCACCAGCCACACCTCCCCAGGGCAGGCTGAGCTGGCCATAAATAAACAATAAAATAAAGTGTTTTTTTTTTTTTTCAAAAAAAAAAAAAAAAAAAGAATATTAATTCCTGATGCCCACTCTTAAGTACGTAGTTGTTTTCATTTACTCTTGTCTTGAGATCTGGCCCACAGTAGTAGAGGAGTGTCTGTCTCTAGCTGGAAAGTCACCTTGTCTTCCATGTCATCCTTGAGGGCCCTGTCTGACTGCCTATAATATTTCTATCTGATTCAGCTGCCTACAACAAAAGGAGCCAATGAAAGCAAAGACATAAGATAATTTCAGCTGGGCATGGTGACAGACGTCTGTAATCCCCATACTCAGGAGGCTAAGGCAGGAGGCTTGCTGTGAATTTAAGGCTAGCATGGCTACAAGTGAGCTGAAGCCAGCCTGGAAATACATAGTGAGACCCTGTCTCAAAAAAACAAAAATAAAATCATTTCATAGCAAGACACATCAGTGTGAAGATTCAGAAAAATAAAGACTAAGAGAAGATTCTGGGGCCAGGGAGATAGCTTGGTGGTCTAAGCTGCTGCCTACCCAGCACAAGGACCTGGGTTCAAAACTGGGAGTGGTGTCATGGTGCCCATAATCCCCGTGCTGGGAGACTGAGACGGAAGGACCACTGGGTGCTTGAGTTGCATAGTGAGATCCTGTACCAAAGAAAGGAAAGAAAGAAAGAAAGAAAGAAAGAAAGAAAGAAAGAAAGAAAGAAAGATTCTATAAATTTTTGGAAAGGAAAAGCAAGACAGATGCAAAGAGTCAGGAACAGAAATGACTTCAGATATCTTTTTCTTTTTTTTTTTCTTCTTTTTTTTTTTTTTTTTTTTTTTTTTTTTTTTTTTGTCTTTTTGAAACAAGATCTCATTATGCAGCTCAGGCTGGCCTCAAGCTCCCTTTTGTAGCCCAGGCTGGTCTCAAACTCACACTGATCCTCCTGCCTCAGCCTCCCAACTGCTGAGATTACAGGCATGTGCCACCACGCCCAGCTGTAACTTTAGATATCTTAACAGCACCACAGCAATCCTTTTTTTTTTTTTTTTTAAACAATGTCTTTAAAGTCTGATTTTTACTAGCTGTTCCCCAGACAAAGGACTAATATTTAGAATATATAAAGAATGATAGCACTGGCCTGATAGCTCAGCAGACTTAAGCACCTGTTCAGGCAGAGCAAAGGAGCTGGGGTTCAATCCCCTGCTTGCAGTACCAGCTCTGCCCCCAGGTCACACTGAGATGGTGATTGAGACTGGACGTGGTGGTGTGTGCCTGTAATCCTAGTTTTTGGGAGGCTGAAAACAGAAAAATCACTGAGTCCAATCTATGTAGTAAGACTCTGAAGACCCTGTACACCCTGTCCTAAATATATAAAAATGAGAGACAACCCACTCAAGCCTTTCTCTTGTCGCTCTCTCAGACAGGAGCTTTCTTCCCCGCCCCAATAAATATGTTCTGCTCATAAAAAAAGATATAGGGAAAAAAAAAAAAAAAAAGGACAAACTTCAGGCTTTTTTTCTTTAGGTAAATGGACGCACATTGAGATCATACATTTTTTTTTGCTATTGGTGGGACCAGGGTTCAAACTATGACCTTGTACTTGTCAGGCAGGCACTTGTGCCACAGAGCTATCTCCCTAGCTCCGAGATCATACTTTTTTTTTTTCTTTGCCTTTTTGAGACAGGGTCTCACTATGCAGTTCAGTCTGGCCTTGAGCTCACTTTTGTAGCCCAAGCTGGTCTCGAACTCACATTGATCCTCCTGCCTCAGCCTCCCAAGTGCTGGGATTACAGGCGTGAGCCACCACGCCCAGCTTCGAGATCATACTTTTACGTGAAATAAATCAGGCACACACTATGGCCACATGTGTTAGCACACACCCATAATCCCAGCATTGAGAAAGCTGAGGAGGATTACCATGAATTCAAGGCCAGTGTGGACAATGTAGTGAGTTCAACACCAGCCATGGGCCAGCAAGATAGCTCAGTGATCTAAAGCACCTGCTTAGGCAAGCTTAGGCAACCACAGGGACTGAGGTTCGATCCCTGGCACCACATGCTACACCAGCCCCAACCCCCAGGGCAGGCTGAGCCGACTATAACATAAATAAAGTTTAAAAGTTAAAAAATAAAATCTGCTCATCTTTATAAACAAACAAAGGACCAGCCTGAACTATACAGCAATACACTGTCTAGACAAAACAGAAAACAAACAAAAATAAATATCACATTGTTTCTCTTGTATAAGAAACCAGAAGCACAAGTAAGGACTAAAAAGGGTGATAAATAATTGGAAAATTGGGGCCTGGTGGGATGGCTCAGTGGTCTAAAGCGCCTGCTTGGGAAAGCTTGGGCGGCTTCAGGGACCGTGGTTCGATCCCCAGCACCACATGCTGCGCCGGCCCTGCCCTCTGTGTGGGCTGAGCCGGCCATAAAAATGAGTAAATAAACAAAGGTTCTGAAACAAGAAAAAAATAAATAAATAAAATAAAAAATTCTTAACAAAAAATAAATAATTGGAAAATAGGATGAAAATGTTCAAATAGGAAGGGAAACAAGGGAGGAGAGGAAGAAAGGAAAGAAGAAAAAATAATTAAGATGTATTATGGGGCCAGCAACATATCCCAACTGCCAGGCATGGTGGTGCATACCTATAATCCCAGCACTTGGGAGGCTGAGGCAGGAGGATTGGCGCGAGTTCGAGACCAGCCTGGACTACAAAAGTGAGCTCAAGGCCAGCCTGAACAGCATGCATAGCGAGACCCTGTCTCAAAAAGACAAAAAAAAAAGAAAGAAAGAAAAAAAGAAATCTCAGTGGACTAAAGCACTTGCTTAGGCAAATTTAGGCAAAGTCAGGCAATGTGGTACAATCCCCAGCACCACATGCTGCGATCCTAGTGCTGGGGAGGCTGAAAGCAGAAGGATCACCACAAATCCAAGTTGCATAGTGAGACTCTGCAACAATGAAACTTTTTTTTTTTTTTTTTTTTGTACAGGGTTTCACTACACAGCTCAGACTCATAGTGATCCTCCTGTTTCCTGCCTCCCAAGTGCTGGGATTATAGGCACATGCCACCGTGCCCTGACTCCATCGCAGGCTCAGTGTGCTCAAGAATGGGGCCAGCGCAGAAGGTGGGGCCAGGAATAGTCCACTGAGCTATACTGCTGGCCCTCAAACATGTTTAAACATGTGTGTTATGTACAAGATACCAACTTCCCATGAAGAATATAATCATTGTGTACTCACACATGTACTAATAACAACTTTTGAAAAACTGAAGTCTAATGGGAAGTTAATCGTCACTGAGCCAAACTACCAAATAGGTCATATCATGAAGACATTTTCAGAATTCCACTGTCAAAAATGTTTCCTTCCACTACGCTCTTCCTCAAAAGGCTGCAGGAAGACATGCACCAAGAGGAGAGCATGCAACACAGGAAGATAAAATTCAGCTCCTGAGAGGAGCAGGGAGCCCAGGACACTACAGTAGAGTGGTCTGGGGGAAAAGCAATGGGCCCAGGCCAGGCTAATCCCCACAAGCCCCACAGGACATTCATGAGACAAAACTGCCAGGTATCTGACATGTCTGAATGTACCGACAGGCAACTGAAGCCATTTGGGGGAAATATGAGATTTCATTGATAATTTCTTTTTTTTTTTTTTTAAGACTTTTTTTTTTAATTTAATTTTATTTTTTTCTTGTTTCAGAACCTTTGTTTGTTTATTCACTCATTTTTATGGCCGGCTCAGCCCACCCTGATGGCCGGGCTGGCGCAGCATGTGGTGCCGGGGATCGAACCGCGGTCCCTGAAGCCGCCCAAGCTTTCCCAAGCAGGCGCCTTAGACCACTGAGCCATCCCGCCAGGCCCCTTCATTGATAATTTCATAGAAAGTGGAGCAAAAGAAAAACCAAGACCAACATTAACTCTTAGGAAAACAGAAGTTACACAGGAAATGAATAGTAAACCTAGTGCACTGTGTTCCTCAGCTGTAACTAGTATTTACACTGTCATAATATTGTAAATGCTTTATACTGATTTAACCAAGCACATGGCAGAGGCAGAGGGGAAGATGAGATACAGGAAGAGAGATGGCAGGACAAGCTAACTCCTCCTCTTCCATAGGGAAAAGCCAACCAGGTAATGTCAAAAGTGGAAAACCAGGAAATAACAGAGCAATCCCACCCCTTTGTATGTGTTTAGTACAGGGTCTATAGGTTCTCACTATGCAGATTGGACTCGTGGTGATTCTCCTGTGTTCAGCCTCCCAAGAGCTGGGATTACAGGTGCACGCCCCACAACACTCAGTCTCAATAGCTGTCTCAGTGTACCCTGGGGGTGGGGCCAGTATGGCACAGTGGGGGAGCAACTCCTTCTGTACCCTGCTGTCTCTCAAGTGCTATTTATATTTCCCTTCTTTTTCCCCCAACAAATTTTCCTACTCTTTAAAAAAAAAAAAAAGCTGGGCATGGTGATGCATGTCTGTAATCTCAGTGCTTGAGAGCCGGAGGCAGGGGGATAACCATGAGTTTAAGGCCAGCCTGGGTTACACAGGGAGCTCCTGTCTGGGGTGGGGGAAAAATGAAAGGAAGAAAGAAGAAAGAAGAGGACGCGGAAGAGCAGGAAAAGAGGGAGGAGGAAAAAGAAGGAAAAGGAGAAGGAGGAGGAGAGGAAGAAGAAGAAGAAGAAGAAGAAGAAGAAGAAGAAGAAGAAGAAGAAGAAGAAGAAGAAGAAGAAGAAGAAGAAGAAGAAGAAGAAGAAGAAGAAGAAGAAGAAGAAGAAGAAGAAGAAGGAAGAAGAAGAAGGAGGAGGAGGAGGAGGAGGAGGAAGAGGAGGAGGAGAAGAAGGAGAAGAAGAAGAAGAAGAAGAAGAAGAAGAAGAAGAAGAAGAAGAAGAAGAAGAAGAAGAAGAAGAAAAAGAAGAAGAAGAAGAAAAAGAAGAAGAAGAAGAAGAAACAGTGCCAGAAAGTGAATCAAATATGAGATAAATAACCCCAAGAACTGTCTGAAAAAGTCTGAAAGTGGTAGGAAAAGGAGAATAATGACCTCCTATTTTTCACAGCAAACCTCATGGAAGTGTTTGATTCTTTAAAGTATGACATACGAATTCATAACTTTGGTCCAAAGTAAAACTAAATTTAAAGTAAAGAAAAAATACATCAAAGCCAGTTGGTTCAAGGCTGATTGTGACAGAACCTCAGTCCAGAGCCTTTTCCTCGGGAGGCAACGCTAGGTGCAGGCCAACCTCAGGGCCACTTTGTTCCTCCCCACAGAAGCTGGTGACTACTCCAGCCTGAGTGGCCCAGGCCAGGCTGAACCATGGCTCCCTCCGACTCCTAACAGGGTAGGAGGTTCCAGATTCCCAGCTGCCGCAAAGGCCTGCTGCCCAGGGAAGGTGCTGTCCACAGTCTGCTTGAGTGGGGAAGGAGACTAAATGATAAAAAATCAGGCAACTTGGATGCCACTTTCTAATGGGAAGGTGAGGCAAGGGGAATCTGGCTCCCCTAGTGTACATAGGAAAAATTCTGAGTCAGAGAGAAGAAGGGGACTGAACTACAGCTACCCAACAAGGTCCAACCAGCTGGAACTGTCCCTTGCCATATGACATGAGTGCTATCAACACAGAGCTGGAGGCAGGCTGCCCAAGGTCAAATCCCAGCTCCAGCACACCTGCTTCCAGGGCTGGGAAAGGGAAAACACTGGAAATATGAGATGCCATTCCTCCTTGGAGTCTGGAGACATGCAGACTTCCAGGGTTTATCAGCAGGACCTGGGCCAACTGAAGGAGATACTGCCAGCCAAGTATGGGCAGTGCCTCGCTTAGCATCACTTACCTGGCACTGGAGAAGAAACTGTAGCCCTGTTGCCATTGTGAAGGAAAATGTCACATGAGAATGGAAGTTTCTTGCTTCACACAGAGCAAGTGATAGAATTAGAAAACCCATGTTTTGTAACACTGAGTGTAATAATTGATTAGGAGAGGGTTATCAGTGGATGATGAAACATGACAGGAAACTCATGGAAGAACATGGCGTCACACACAGGAGGATCAAGCTGCAGCTCCTCGCTGGCGCCCTAGGCAGAGATAGCCCTGCTATTGTGCCTCCAGCGAGGGTCAAACAGCATCAGCAGCAGTGGCACAAGCTGACTTTTTGAGGCCCCTGACAGAACACTGCAATATTCAGCATGAGCTGGGGCATATCTTGGCCACTGGTCCATTACCCGAATCTGTCCTCAGGCCTTAAATCCAGTGCACAGTGAATGATGCAGAGGAAGGACGCATTAAAGCACCAGCTTGACGGAATCTTTGTTGCACTGACCCTGGTGGGGAGGGATCTCTCCCAGTATAGGTGCATAACTGTGTTGTGATCCTTATCAAAATCCCTCAGTGTCATCTGGGGGTAAAATCCCAGCTCCACTACTAAGCAGTGTGATCAGAGCAAGTTGGGTGAGTCCTATTGGTGTCATCTGAGAAGTGCCAGGTTGAACAAATAAATGCCTGACAAAGAGAAAGAGTACAGTGTTGAGTAGTTCCATAACACACTTTCTTTCTCTTTTATTTTATAGTTTTCCTGAAAACTTGCTTAATCTGAATCTGGGAGCCTGCAGGCTTGGAGATTCTGAGCTGCTCAACTAGGGCAGAGTCACCTCATGCACACTGTCTGGGCCTTTTTGGAAGTCTGGACCCAGTTTTCATCCTGGAGCTAGTTCAGGTCTCAGGCCAAGCCTCCTGCTCACCCTTGGCCTGAACAATGTAGGCCTGGTTGGCCAGACAGGTACAGTCCCCTAAGAGCTGTCTTCCACTGCTCCTCTTTGGTCCCTAAGTCCCTGATGAGGCACTGTAAGTGGCAGTCCATGGCCAGCCCTGGGTCCCATCCCACAAGGTGGTGACTTCTGTCTGGGGCTTCCTGGAACCTCAGCATACTTTTGCTATGAACAAGAGGCCCCAGACAGGGCTCTGAGTGGTGAGTGAGTACGCCTGTGTCTGCTACACCTGCCCAGGCTGATTTATACCCCTTCTCTCAGTCACTCAGTCAACAACTCTTTTTGTTTTTGAGTCAGGGTCTCCCTATCTAGTCCAGGCTGTCCTTGAACTCACTGTGTAGCCCTGGCTGGCCTCTGTGGCAATCCTGCTGCCTCAGCCTGCTGAGTGCTTGGATTAGAGCATGTGCCACTACATCCAGCTTCAACAACTATTTGAGTGGGGCATGGTGCCTCACGCCTGTAAGCCCAGCACTTGGGAGGCTGAGGCAGGAGGATCCGTGTGAGTTCGAGACCAGCCTGGGCTACAAAAGTGAGCTCAAGACCAGCCTGAACTGCATAGCAATACCCTGTCTCAAAAAGACAAAACAACAACAACAACAACAAAAACTATTTGAGTTCTACTTGGTGTTGGGCACTCTTCTCTTTTTTTTTTTTTTTTTTTTTTTTTTTTTTTTTTTTTTTTTTTTTTTTTTTTTTTTTTTTTTTTGTCTTTTTGAGACAGGGTCTCACTATGCAGTTCAGGCTGGCCTTGAGCTCACTTTTGTAGCCCAGGCTGGTCTCGAACTCACACTGATCCTCCTGCCTCAGCCTCCCGAGTGCTGAGATTACAGGCGTGTGCCACCACGCCCGGCTTGGGCACTCTTCTAAGGATTTGGTATACATGGATAAGCCAGGCACTGTTTGTTCTAGTGCCTGATACTGTCAGCAACCCATGGCTATCACCATCTGGGTAGAGACTCCATCCTTGTGGCAGGAGACAAATGGGAATCCTGTGAAGCTAAGACAGCGGTGGTACGAGAGAGGGAGGCATGCTGGGTGGGTAAGTGGCCATCATTTTCAGGTTGCTGGACTAGAGCTCTGAGCAGACTGAGGTGAGGGAACACCCAGGTCTGCTCTGTGAACCAGGACATGGGGCAGGCTTGGTGTGGCCCAGGACAAGGAGGCCAGTATGGTGCTGGATGTTTTTCGCACACTGGATTTTATTCTGGGTAAAACAAGAAGTCAGGAAAGTTTAGAGCAGAGGACAATGCCATTATTTGATGAGGGTTTGCTTTTTGTTTTTTGTGCTTTTGGTACTGGGAATTGAACCAGGGGCCTTTGCATAGTCCTTTTTCCATTACTTTTTATGTTTGAGACAGAGCCTTTCTTCAGGGCTCAAATGTAGAATTCTCCTGCCTCAGTCTTCCAAAGTGCTGGGCTTACAGGTGTACATACACCCAAGGCCAGCTCTGACTTGTGGTGTGTGTGTGTGTGTGTGTGTGTGTGTGTGGTTTTTGTGGGGCAGGGTCTTACTATGTAGCCCAAGTTGGCCTCAAGCTCATGGTAATCCCTCTGTCTCAGCCTCCCGAGTGCTGGGACTGCAGGCATGTAACACTGTACCAGCTGACTTGCGTCTTAAAAGGACAGCCCCACTACGCTGTAGTGTAGCCTACACTACAGTGGGGGCAGATATTCCCACTGCCTCATGGGACTGCTGTGAATGTCCAAGGGGACACTGGCTGCATAGACACTTTGTACTAAAAGGCCCTCATGTAGCTATAGTGCTTAGGAGGAAGGGGTCAAGTGCTCAGTTCATTCCCATCCTCCTGAGGGGGTGGGCAGTTGAGGACTGTCCTCTGCCCAGAGCCCTATGCTCTAGGGCTGACTTGAGCTCTGGGACTCAGCCCAGCCCTAGGCCAGGTGCCCCTGAGCAGGTGGTCAGAAGACACAGCCTTCGAAGAGCAAGTGGGCCAGAAGCTGGGGCAGAAGCATTTGGAGGCCGCAGCATCAAGGAGCAGCTCCAACCCTGGCGTTGGGATCAGTCTTGGGTCCAAGGAGGAGTCAGATACTAGCAAAGATCATGCTGGGAAGAGGTGGATTTGGTTGTCAGTGTCGTCTGTGGCTGGGGCAAGTTACAGATGAGGCTGGAGGAGGGGGGCCAGGGAGATGGGCTGGGGGTAACAAAGAAGAGGGAGGGTAGGCACAGCTTGGACCTGACGCATGGAGAGAGTGTGGGAGCGGGCTGCCCCTGCACCTTCACATCTGGGGGACAGGCAACATGAGGTCCTTTACAGAAACAGGAAGTCCTTGGCACATTTGCAGAACAGAAAGCAACATTCTGCGTCTCAGCACCCAGTAGGCAAGGAGGAAAGCTGGGAGAGGATTCCAACGTCACTAATGACATAGGCTGGGGCTGAGTGGTGCAGGTCTGGAGCCTTGGGGCTGTTTCTCTAGCGAGGCAGTTATCGATAGTATGTGGCAGGACTTTCCATTGGGATCCAGGACTCAGACGCCACACTTCAGCCAGTCTGGGGGAGGAACAGACATCTGACTGGCTTTGCCAGGAGCTTGGCTGGTGCCAGTCCTTGCCAGGCAGTTTCTCCTGCATCGCCCCAGCGGGTCTGCATCTCAGAGGGGCTAAGGGAGCTGCACTAGCACCAGCCAGGGGGAGTAAATAGCAAACCAGGCCTTGAGCCAGGGCTGCCTGCGGAGCCCAGTTTCTTAGCCATGAGGCCTGCCAACACCCAGGGCCCTTACTGTCCATGGGGCAGGGTTATCAGGGCAAAGGGGACCCTTCACAGTCACCGTCCCAGCCCAGCACTCTGCCTCCCTGCAGTGATGCTGCTCCAGCCTTTCCTCAGATCCCTTGCCGTCTGCGACTGGAAGCTCACTGCCTCCAGGTGAGCCCATTCTAGGCAAAGGGCAGCACCACAGTTCAGAGCTTGAGCTCCAAGTGGAGTTACGTTTGGTGAATCTTTTATTTTCAGGGGTTGGGACTAAGCCCAGGACCTTACCATACTAAGCAGGAGTACTACCATGAGCTCCCAGCACCACTTTTGTTGAAGCTTAACTCTGCTCTTACCAACATCCTAGTTTTTCATCCAAAAAATGGTAATAACAGCACCTACTTCCTGTGCTAAGAAACACACTGACCTCAGGTTGCGGGGCAGGGGCTCAGTGTCAGTGGCCACCCCTTCACAGTTGTCAGTGATACTTTTCTGGGGTATGGATGGTGCTTTATTTTTTTATTTTTTTTTTCCAATTCTTTTATTGTTTAAATTTAACAATGGTTATATTACATATTTTCATCATCGGATCAGTTTAGATTAATACATATAGGTATATAAAATTGATCAAACAACTAAACATTAACCTTTCTAAA
>PVJA010041193.1:0-18022 GCA_004027025.1 Myocastor coypus
GAAGCACAAATACTTTGGAAGAGTGTCCCAGGAGAAATAAAATTGTCCACTATGCCATCATCAAGATCTCACTCACCACAGAGTCAGTCATTAAAAAATTGAGGCAAGCAACACACCTATGTTCATTGTGGATGTCTAAGCCAATAATACCAAATCAAGCAAGCTCTAAATAAGCTCTTTGATATCGATTTTGCCAAGATCAATACTCTAATCAGGCCTGATGGAGAAGAGGCATATGTTTCACTGGCTCCCAATTATGATGCACTGTATGTTGCCTACAAAATTGGGATCACCTAAACTAAGTCCAGCTGGCTAATTCTAAATACATACATTTCTTCCCAGAAAAAAAAAATACTAAAGTCAAAATGAATTATAGATCTAAATATTAAAATAGAAACACTAAATCTCCTGGAAGAGAAAATAGGAGGAATCTTGAAGACATTGGAGTAGGCAAACAGTTCATGGGAAAAAAAATCAAAATGCACTTGTAACACTTGAATAGCTCACCAAATGGGACGTTCTCTTGCTGATGTTTTTACACATCAAAAGAAATTAACAACAAAGTAAAAAGTCAACCCACAAACTTCAAAGGAAAAAAAAATCAAATAATATGCATTCAGAGAAAGGACTTCTATGTAGAATTTATAAAGAACTAACAAATATTAGGTTCCTGAAATTCAAATACCCAATCTAGAAATGGGCATCTGAGATGAACACAGACTTCTCAGAGGAGGAAATATTAGAATTATAAATACATAAAAAACGCTCCACATCATTAACCATCCATGAAATTAATTAGTACTTAGAAACCATCTCGTCCCAGAAAGAATGGCTATCATAAATAAACCAACAATAAATGTTAGAATTTGTAGCTGTGGGGAATAAGGGACACATTTCCACTGTTGGTGGTAATGCAAACTGGTGTAACCATAATGGAAAGCAGTGTGAAAATACCTGAAAAATGCATAACTAGAAATCCTATTCAATCCAGCTATCCCCCTACTGCAAACTGTCCCAGAAGAACTGACAAAAATCATATCATGGTGATATCTGTGCATCTATATTTATAGCAGCACAAGTTGAGATAACCAAAATCTTGGAAATAACCAAAATTCCAGTCACCTGAAGAATGGTTGAAAAGGATGTGGCGTTATTATACAATGGAATATTTGCTGTTCAACGAGATTATGGGGCCACAGGGGGAAAAAAAAAAAGGATTGATGATGTGTAATTTGCCTAAGGAGAGTCACCTTGAAAGAAAACATTCTCTCAGGCTTTCACAGAGAAAAAACTGGTCAAGCAATGGCCGTGACTCATACAGAGAGCTGACATTGACAACAGTTCTATGAAATGATTTATGTGGTTTCAGTGGAAATCCTGAGGGGATGAGGGTATTTGACTGACCTTGTCAGTTATAAAAGTTGCATGTTTTGCTATATAGGCCTTAACCATCCAGCAGAAAATTTTAACCATTAGGCATAAAAAGTAAAACCAGATTAATATGCTGAGCTGTAAAAGGTTCAAGTCAATAGTGTCTGACATTGCCAGGTCTGCTGAAACCTACTACTATTATGGAATGTTGAACTATGCAAACAACTACTTTCTCTTAGCTCAATGAGAAGAGATATTTGTATAAATAGTGTTTAGAAAATTTATCATGTGTGCATTATATAATCTGAACAACTACTATGAAGATAACAATGTACACTGCATTAATTATTGTACCTGTTCTAACATGTTTTGAAACTGTCTCGTTGTTATTCCTTACTAAAAGCAATAAAATTATAAAAAATAAAATAATAAATAAAAATCTTTAAGAAATAAATAAACGAAATTCTCTGTCAGGGAAAAACTCTTTATTTTTCTGAAAGAATTTCTTTAATTTTAACTGTCTTCATAAGAAAAAAAGTGTAAATTTTAGCTCTAAGAAACAATAAGAAAAAACACACTCATCAGCATGCTTGGGATTTATGTTTCTGTTTTCTGGTGCTGGGGACAGAACCCAACGACAATGCAAGTCACTAAGAGGCTCCACATCTGCACAGCTGTCTGCAGGGGAAGAGGTTTTAATGGGATTTATGTTTTTAAGACAAGGGCAAATTTTTTGGTTTTTGCTCTATAGTTCCTTTCATAAGGAATTTAAATGCATATCATTTTACAGGAAATTATTATATTGATATAAACTTTATATTTTTGCAGTATATGTTATATTATTTTATTTTACTTTTACTTTATTTCATTAGCTGGAATTCTAGGAGCTTGATACATATTTGTTACTGGGGAAAATTGAATAATATGTAATTATATTTTTGTTTCTGATGAGGAAGAAATAAAACTTTCAAGCAGGTATTTGACCTGACATTATATCTACCTTTGTAGAAGTTTTTAAGACTGAAGATAAGAAAATAGTGATAATGGTCTTAATTCTTTTTTTTTAAAGAATTTTTATTTTATTTTATTTATTTTTTTCTTGTTTCAGAACATTTGTTTGTTTATTTATTTATTTTTATGGCCTGCTCAACCCACCCTGAGGGCAGGGCTGGCGCAGCATGTGGTGCCAGGGATCGAACCGCAGTCCGTGAAGCCACCCAAGCTTTCCCAAGCAGGCACTTTAGACCACTGAGCCATCCCGCCGGGCCCCGATAATGGTCTTAATTCTAACCACTGACATCTTCATTCCTCCAAAAGTGAACCACGCTTTTTACTTCAAAAAGCTTTCTTAAGAGCCTACTATAGTCTATGTGTTATGTTTTATGTACAGTTAAAGATTTTATTGCATAGAGTATATTGATTTTATTCTTGGATCACATGGTTTGAGAAATAAACTGAATGCTCTCAACACATTGCCAGGACAGTGAGTTACCTTATGTGACTGCCCTCACTTTAGGCTACTATGAAGCAAAAGAAAAGCTTAGATCTGATGAGAGCCATGTTCTACATTCGTATAAAGGTACTGTAATAATGCTGGGGAAATAACTTAGTGGACTAAGCACTGACTTTGGCTTGCACCGAGACCACATGCCCTGCACCTGGGCATGTGGAGCATACCACCAAGCCATGTGGATGGTACACTCCTGTAATCCCATTGATAGCAAAGCTGAAAATAGGAATATGAGTCTGAGCTGTGTGGTGAGAACCTGTACCAAATACATACAATAAATAAATAAATAAATAAATAAATAAATAAATAAATAAATATATTACAAAAGGTACTGTAACATACAGCAGAACAAAGAACTGTAGCAATGTTATTATCTCAATGTACCAAGAACTAACCTTTCTGCATAACTGATAAAGCAATGAGAAATAATACAGAGAATGTCTTGCATCAGTTAATCTGCATTTTTTTCCCAGATGAAACTGTTCTTCCATGGTTTCATTAGTGTCAGATGAATAGAAGGAAGAATCCTTCTTAAAAGTGTTATCTACATCCAACTGGTTTAGTTGTGAAGAAATTCTCGGAAATTCTACAAAGCATGTCAGCCAACACTTGAAGAAAAATATACCTAATACATTGGTAAAGATACAGAAATATCTATGTATCTATGTTTCTATGTATCTATGTGTCTACGTATCTATGTGCCTATCTATGTATCTATGTATATGTCTATCTATCTGTCTATCTATGTATGAATTAATATTTACTACAAACTCGCTAGTATAAATAACTAGCTATGTGTCTACTTATCTCTAAGTTGGATGTTTCATTTTTAAAAGTAGTCTATTATTATTTGTTTCATTGCACATTTATACAGTATAACTTCTATATGATTTCCGTTGTTCGGAACTGCATTTACAATTTTTTTTTACTGAAGAATTTCTGTATTTAATTCTGTATCTGCAGTTACTTTCTCCTAGGTTTTTAAAATGCTATTCTGTTAGGTTTTTCATTGTTTCCTTTTTTCATTGAAAATCTGTCTGCTTCATATTTGTTTCTTTGAAACTAGTTTCTCCTCTTCCCTGTCCTAAAATCTAGCTGATATATTTCCAAGATGCTCATATTTTCATTTTGTAATTCAATACCTGGATGTAATGTTTTCCTATTTATTCTTCCTATAGTGTGAAAAACCTTTGGGGATTGTGGTATAGTGGCTTTTGATAACTTTATGAGGAACAAATCTGGCTATTTCCTGTTGTCTGCTTTCATAATGCTCTGAGATCCACTTTCTAATTATATTGGTTATTCCCTCATAGCTCCATCATGTGCCCTCAATTTATTTACATAGATTTGTTGTGTGCATTTATTCATCAGGGCAAAATTCTCTCTTAAATGTGCCTAGCATGTCATTGGCTCTTGCAAAAAGTTAAGAAATTGTGTTTTTCTACTTTAATTTCTAATCGTATTAGAAATTTTGCTTCCTTATTTCTTTTCTCCATTTTTTAATTTTTAACACTCTACCAAAACATATTACTTGGTTTTTCTTGAACACATTTATAAAAGTTAATTTTATATTATATAATTGTATTGGCTTTCCTGAGTGCATTTATATTTTTGTTATTGCTTTCATTTTATGTTGTTTATTGAAATTCCCTCTTTTAGTTGTATGAACTATATTCTACATGAGAAGAAGTAGCCATAAGCTAAGTACTAAAATAAGATTTTGTTTTAAAAATTATGTAAAATTTTAGATTAGGTTTTAGTTGACTATTGTAGTTAAGGTCCTAAGTTGTTGCAGAATTACTATTAATATTTAAAAACTATTAAGAAGCAAAATTTTCTATTAACACACAGCTTTTTATGAAAGTCTATTGTTGCCTTTTATTCATATTCTTTCTGTTAAAATAAAACATATTAAATTTTAATGTTTTTGGATCTTTATTTTATGAATTAAATAGTGAGATACTGTTAAGTGCATGTGATACATTTGCATTTCTGTAACACTTTTAAATTTCATTTGTAACAATAAAATTTTTTACTCCTTGAAAACATTCTCTAACTTCACATATTTTGTCCCAATTTATTCTATTTCTAAATAATGTCACATATCTTAGAGAAATTTTTGTCCCATTGTTTTTCTAATTTTAGTCTATCTCAAATCATACTAATGTTAGCTTTAAATACTTTTCAAAGACTGGGGAGATGGCTAAGTAGTTGAAATGCCCTTTTTTTTCCTTTTTTTCTTTTGCTTTTGGTGGACCAGGGATTCAACTGAACTAAGGTCCTTTTGCACTTGCCAGACAAGAGCTTATTTACTGAGCTATATCTCCAGCCCCTCGAAGTACTTTCTTGACTAGCACAAAGACATGTGTTCATTCACCATACCAATTGTCATGCTGTACAGGCTTCAAAAAAGCGGTGATGGTGCACATATTCCCGGTGCTGGGTAGGTTAAAAACAGGAGGATCATATGAGTCTGAACTGCATATTGAGACCCTGTACCAGATGTATACATACATACATAAGTATATTTTTAAGAATGCTTTTTGAAATCTTGTTTTACATTCTTGACACATATTATGTCATTCACATTTGAATATAGGTTAATATGTGTACTCCTCTGTACATTTGTTTAGGCCTGTAACATGTAATCCAATGTTCATTCTAGCATTAGCTTATAAACCTCTCTCTTTCAGGAAAAAATATGGTATTAAGTTCTGAGACTTTTTTGCTATAATTGTAAATTATTTTCTCTTGTATATTGTTTTTCTCCAGTGTTCCTCGGTAAGATTCCATTACCTATGCATGATATTAGGCGTATCTCTTGAAATCCTGTTAATTCTGAGGGTAGGAGTCATTTTTCAATGAGTACAATGAAAGTTTGTAATTTCACATCATATTGCATATATTATACTATTAATATTTCCAAGGATGTATCTGTGAGCATGTTGCAGACCCTATGTGTCATGATTATTTTATTTTTTGAAAGCTAGTGAAGTTATGAAACACATTCTTCCTCAAATAAGTTCATATATCAAAGCAATTCAAAACTACAGAATTCTGAAGATTAAGAAACTAAAGGTAACTAAATTTAATTACTTTAAACAATTACATACGATTAAAATGTAATTTTGAGATGAAAAATACTTTCAGACCACAAAATTTACAGCTATAGCATTATCATTCAACCCAATATAAAATGCGTTTCAGTTCACACCAAAGACGTCAAACACAGTGAGAAAAAGAACACAAAATGGAAAGCTACATACCATCTACACAAGTTGTCTGAACTTATGTTTCACAATTACTAAGCAAGGGACAATCAGATAGCTCAGTGGATTAAAGCCCCTGCTTAGGCAGACCGGGGTTCGATCCTCCAGTGTTCCGTGCTGGCCCCAATCTCAGGCTGTGCTGAGAGGGCAATTGAGACTGAGAGTGGTGAGGGTACTTGTAAACCCAGCACTTGAGAGGCTGAAAATAGGAGGATCACTCTGAGCCTGAGTTGTGTGTAATGAGACCCTGTGTTAAAATACATAGGTTAGGTAATTGAGAAATAAATTTATATAGTTTATACTTTTAAAATTAACCTTTTTCCCTGAAGAAAATTATACTGAATTCTAATGTTTTCTTTGGTTTCGATTTTATTTTAGAAAAGAGTTAATCATAAAATTAATAGTTATCAAGCCTCTCTGCTATGAATAGATAAATCAGCATTACTGTATAGTATCAATTCAGTGTTCCTTATTTACTTTTCTATTATGGAATAATATGGGAGTAGTATAGGATGAAAGGATTTTTCATAAAGTGAGCATTACAGAGAGATTGTAATACTCATTTCCTATGTATCACTTCCAAACAAAACTAAGTAAAATGACCATCATTCTTATATAGATGTATTTCGACTATGGCTATATTTTTCAGAAATTTTTTGAAGGGGACAAGAGAGACATTATATTTTAAAAATCTTGCCAATATGTCCTTTCTCATACTGAGATGGGAGGTAAGGAGAAAGAAAGGCATGAACAGAATTAAGATATGTTGTATACACGTACCAAGGTCCCTATCGAATGTAACCATTATACTCTACAAACATTTACCAATAAAGGTAAAACATTAAAAAAGACAAGGCTTTTAAAAAACATTCTATTTATTTTTTATAATAATTAACACATTGTATATTGTTGTCTTTGCCATAGATGTTCGTAGTGCAAGATGCAGATGTGATTTCTTGTCTAAATATCCTTAGTAAAGATCTTTCTTTTCATTGCGCAAAGAAAAAGTAGCTGAATATATAGTCCAATAGTCTATAACACTAGTGGATTATCAGCTCATCTGGCATTGTTGGAAACTGTTGACTTCAGCCTTTTACAACTCAGCATATTAATATGACTTTCCTTTTTATACTTCATGATCAAACTTTTTTGCTAGATGGTTAAGACAAAGATAAAGCAAAACCTACATTACAAATAATGTTACTTTTCCATCTGACAAGGTCAATAAGGTGTCCTCATGATTTCAACAGAAACCGTGTACTGCGGTTTGCACAGCTTTTGTCATTGTCAGCCATCTGGATGAGTCACGGCCATTGCTTAACCACTTTGCTCTCTGTGAAAGCCTGAGAGAATGTTGTCTCCTTAGGTGACTCTCCTTAGGCACATTGAACATCATCAATCATTTTCTCTGTGGCCTCATAATCTCCTTGAACAGGAAATTTGGAAGTCCACTGTGTTATAGGCTATTACAATTGCTATAGGCCATTACAGTACAGGTTGTTTTGTGTCCTGTGTCCTCACTGACCTTGAAGGGCTACAGCGAAAATATTGGCTATTCTTGTATCCTTTCTGTTTCTCTAATTATTTGGTCTACCAACTTAAGTTGTTAACCCTCCAGAAGAGAAGTTTAATGATATTATTCCCTATATCATAGGCACTTGAACTTAACATCACTATTTTTCTGAATATACAATGCCTTAGACATAATATGAAACAGATATTTTTCCATTTGTTGACATTCTAAACTTTAAATCCCTGCAGAATATGAAAAAAAATCGTGCATGAATTATTACACAGATATTTTTGAACTTCACCATTTACAAAGTTGTAGCAGTACACTTCTGTGGTCTTTTTTCCTTGTCTCACATTTTTTCTTCATTTCATTTTTATTATTATACAAAGATTTACTTGAGAGAGAGTATAGCAATAATTGATATGACATTAGAAGTAGTGCCTAATTAGAATACCAGAGTGACAGGTATTCCAAGCATGGTTTTAGTATTACACATTGTTATCTTCAGTGTATTTACTTAGCTCACAGATATCAGCACATAAAGTTAGTCAGGGTGCAAATTTTACCAATTACCAGTTACTTTCAAAAACCTGTTGGAGATTTTTAAGACCATCGATTTAACCATCTTTTATACATAAATATATGTTTTTGTCCTTAACATGTTTCCTAATTTTTCTCCTAGCTCTCTCTATTGTTTGATCCTTAATTCTCATTTCCATTGAACTGTATTATACCTTTCCATTTTTATTCCTTCTTTTCTGTTCTTATATTAGGGAGACTACATGATATGTACACACTTAAGTCTGGTTTATTTCACTTATGAGCATATGTTTGGTAGGCATCCACTTATATATGAAGACTTCAAGTTTATCATTCTTTATAGCTGAGTAATACTCCACTGTATAAAATCACCACATCTTTTTCATCCATTCTATCATCTCAATATTTGTGTACCTATGTTTATAGCAGCCCAATTTGTGATAGGCAAACCTTGGAAACAACCAAAATGCCTGTTGCCTGAAGAACACATTAAAAAAAAAAAACATTTTAAGAGATTAAAAAACTGCATTAAAACAGAAAAAAATTACGTTACACAAAACTTCATTTAACAAAGTAATATGAATTTCACATATATTGTTGTCTTCTAATCAGTTATTCTTATTACCAGATATATAAATGTAAGGTGGGAAAAAATATGTAGGAAATTAAGAAGAAAATTATTAGTACAATCGACTGAAAAAAAGGAGACAAAACAAATTAAATGTTATGTGCTCTTTTCCATAAACGAGTAGCAATGCACAGAACAGTTGTCCAAACTGCCTTGCTTACATAACTAGGGAAATCTCTTTCTCTGCTCCCTTTTCTGTCTTGCTCCTCAACTTAGTAACTCTTTCCTTCTGAATAAGTTTATTCCTTTTTTTACAGTATCTATTGACATTTGAACTTCTTTTATCATTTTTTGCAATCTTAATTTTAGTCTATGTGTCTATGTACAAAAGAAACCCAAACAGCAAATAGACACTATTTATAGTCCAAGGATAATATATTTAAGCTGAATATAGTTACCAAATGTGATCTTCATAGGTTCTCAGAAAACACAGTGTTTTCTTTTTTTTGGGTAAGAAGCAGGAAATTGGAATGTTAACCAAGGAGTATATTTAGTGATATGAGAGATTACATATATTCTTAGTTTCTGCAAAAATATAAATGGCAATGTATTTTTCTAAATCCCTACTAGAAATGTAACTTATGAGCCAGTTGACTATGCAATGATATAATTGAGGAAATGTAAGACTGGCAAACCCCAGGAACTCAGACTGACATTTTCACTGAGTGCTGGCATGCAGATCACATGTAAAGTAAAATAACTTAAGGCCATTCTAGGAAGAGACAAAGAAAAGACAGTGAAACAGAAGTGCAAAACTTAACTGTGTCACATAATCACTGTAAAAATAAGTGAAAATCAGAGGAATATTTTTTTTCTTTTCAATCTGATACCCCGTATAAGCGCTGTATACAAGCAAAAGACACAATGTAGTGCAAAACATCTGACAACATCCATTGATTTGGATGAAACATAATTTAGATGAATTTCTCTGTAAGAATAGTAATTAAAAGAGTACAACCATTATAACCTCTTGTAATTAGATATATGTGGAAGCTAGCTGTCAAACAATGGAAAATGAATGGTTTAGTATTGCATGATCACATTATGAAAACACAAACTTGATATTGCAAATGCAGAGGAAGGAACATCTTTATAGCTTTAAACTTCAAAGAAAACTTGGTCAAAAAGAGCGGGAGGGAGAATCTGTGGCTACGTGGGTACATGAACAAAAAGTAGGATATTATAAGAATAAAGCACTTTTAGAAAGCAATGATTAGATTTTCCTCAGTAGCTATCAAGGTTTAATATAATGATTCATCACAGGTTTGTCTTTTGCTGTCTCTAGCATACAAAGAGTTTACTATGGAGTTATTTGGTTCTCAGCATCAAATAGACTGGAAATAGATGGCTGCAGGTCTAAATAGAGTTGACACTGGATCCCTGGGTCTAATCAGGGCATCCTATTTCCAAAGGGAGAGAGTAGGGCTGGGTCAGTGTTTTGGTGTCAGCAATTTAGTTGTCTGGCAAGTTAAACTGCAGAAAGAGTGCTTGAAGAAAATGAAAGCTTTGATGAAGCCTTTTCATGAAAACCTTTTATTCTGTTTCCCTTAGAGCTAAAATCTTTCTGGTTGTATAAGGCCTAGGTGGATCCTAGGCCTGATATCCTGGCAAACACTAGTCATTCAGTCTGAAGTTTGAGATAAAGTTTTACTGGAGAGCAGCAGTTGCTTGTGGGAGATAGCACTCATGTTGGAACTATTACTCTAAAAGTAGTTTAGTGTATAAAATAGTGTGTAAAATAGTGCAATGAATAAAATTGGTGCCTAAGTCAGGCACCATGAAAAACTTCAGTTCAGTCTCATTAAATTTATAATTTTCTACATCCACAGAATCTTTCCAAAGCAAAGATGGAAATTAGTTTGTTTTTCTAAAAGTAACAAAAGTCTAGGGTAATGTTACCAAGATCTCTTCCACTTAGCCCCTGTATGAAAATCATTGTCCAATCATTTCACATTGGATTTTTACGAGGAAAAATACAAAACGTTGCCTACAAGTGAGACACTGTGAATAGGGAATAAAATAATAAATACTAATTAATGAGGATGAATCACTGAATCACATAGTTTTGCTATTTCACAGTGTTTATTAAGCCATTCTCTACTTTCCAAATAAGTGAAAATAATAGGATGTATTATTTTACATGAAAAGTGGTAGACAATAGTACACTTATAAGATACAGCTAATTAATTCATTGATTGCATTTAAAATTGTACTCTGTCAAATAATACATAAACATCAGGTTGCAGCTTTTTTCTTCCTCATATTTTATGAAGCTATTTTCTTAAATCTTTCATGTGAACCCTAGACATCAATGTCTAGCCATCAAACAAGCCACTTTATGAGTCATCTGACACAGTTTGCTAAAGCACATCCTCTTTGCTTCTGTCTGTTTTCTGAAATACAGCATTTTAAAAATTCTTTATGGTGCTGTCACCGGAATTTTTCTCAAGCCATCATATTAGAAGCACTACATTCTTTCACTTGCTATCTTTTTCAGTTAGTCTTCAGTTATGTTTTATCTATAGAACATTTCCTCCAGTAATTTTAAGAAAGTGATCCTCAAGAGTCGGTTTTGACAGTGTTCACTGCTACTAGTTATAGTATTTATAGTATAGTATTTATTGTATTTATAATGAACTATCAATCTGACATAAAGGGATATCTTCTCTTCTGATACTTACTATTAGGATAATCTATAAAAGCACTGTAAATCAGAAATATTTTAGAGGATTTTTTTTTTCAAAAAATTCTCAAAAAAAATTTTCCAAAATAGTAACTGTATAAAGAGGAGAATGAAAGCAAATTGTGTTAAAAAGACATTTGAATATAAGTCGTTGCTTTCTTTTATGTAAGGCATAGTTTAGAAGAAAAATCTCACTCTGTTACTTGTCCCTGTGTGAAGTATGGTGATAGGCCATGCTGGGATGGTCTCTGAAGCTGAGGAGGCAATGCCCTATGTCGGTCTTAACAAATAAACACTAGAAATTGAACCCCAGAGCAAATTTACTCAGAGGAATCGTGGTGCATAATTAGGAACACAGAGCTAGAAACAGGGTTGTAAGGGGTGAGCATCAGGTTCAGGAAAGGAATTGTGGGAAAGACTGGGTCAGAGGGAAGGCAAGTGAAAGAGGGTTAAGCTTATCATGCAAAGTAGATTTCGCCTCACAGGCACACAATAGGCACTCCCTGAAGGACTTACACAGAGAAGTAATACGATCAGGTCTGTTTGCGCAGAAAATGGGAGACGTTTCGGACTGGAGCTACAGAATTAGCTAAAAGTAGTCCAGTTGAAATTTGAAAATATTTGAGTTTAACAGTAAGCCTGAGAAAAGGAGAAAAAAAGCTATAATCATTATTACTATTATTATTATTATTTACAATAGTTAATACATTGCATAATGTTGTCTTCACCATAGTTGTTCAGGGTACAAGATACAGACCTGATTTCTTGTCTAAACATCCTTAGTACAGATCTTTCTTTTCATTGCACAAAGAGAAAGTAGCTGAATATATAGTCCAATAGTCCATAACAGTAGTGGATTATCAGCTCATCTGGAATATGATGTACTTCTGGAAAAACCTATTTTGAAAGAATTCTTATCCTCAGCTGACTTTGGTATGCTATTTTGATGTTATTTTTTGCCTTGTCATGTGTAAAATGATAACATTATTGTTGAGCTTATGAGGTGAGGAAGAAACTGAAGAACAGAAGCTATGTATGTTAGAAAACAAATCTACCAAAACACTTGGCTCATGGTAGTTATCCAATAAATGTTAGGGTATTGAAAGAATTCACCTATCTTAAACCCCATTACATTCAACTTTGTACTATTGCTCAAAAAAATATTTTTCTTTAATGTTTATGTGCATATTAGGACACTGTAATGATAGTGAAATGCTCAGGAGAAAAACCCTAAATAAACACATCAAGTAAATGAGTACCTGCAATCCCATTGCTAGGGAGGCTGAAAGCAGATCTCTATGAATCCATGCTGCATAGTGAGACTCTGCACAAAATACAAAAAAAAAAAAAAAAAAAAGAAAGAAAAAAGATTGCCAAGCTAATGGGATAGATAGATTGTAATAAAGGAGATTTACATAAAGAAAACCATAGCTGATTAAATTCAACAATGATTAATTTACATCAATCAAATTCATTTGGAGATAGGGCATTATGAAGAATGTACACCTGGACATCCCATGATGTTTTACGACTATATGGAGTATAAAAATTTTCTCATGTGTTTTTCTAAAATGGAAAAATGCCTCTACCAAAAATTTAAATAATATTCTGAAGTGTCAATGTGATAGTTTCTATTAGAATTCTGCATTTTATCACACACGGTTTAAAATACTTATTCAAAGTTTTTGAAGCAATGAAGAAATTAAGTTTTATTAGTCATCATAAAATAATAGTTTTATTTATACCTCAAGTCTTAAGTGTGAAAACTATGTTTTGTAATATCTCATTAGAAACAAACAATGTTTAAATTATCAAAGTTTCCCCATTTCAGAATTTGGAAAGAGTTGACACTCACCCAACTGACCATCTCCCTTTCGTCTATAATCATTGGTACAGTTATTTCTTCTTCAACAGGCATATACAGAGCTCTAATATTATTCCAACTGTACACTGCAATGTCTGACATGCAATAAATATGATCTGTATCATTTTGTGCTGCTGTAACAGATTACCCTATTCTGGGCATCTGAAAAACAAACATTTACTTCTCACAGATATGGAATCTGGGAAATACAAGAAATGATTCTCAGCTGATGCCATGTCTGGCAGGGTACTCTCCCTGATTTATTGATTTCAGTTGTCAGCGCCATAATATTTTTCTTTGTAAGCACAGTAAAACCATTCATGACCTAATTATGACCTGGAGTAACCTTTTCCTGTCCCATTATATTATAGGGTAGGAGTTAAACATAGGACTTTTAGGGGACCACAACATTCAATGCACATTAATTACTTTGTGAGCATTATCTCATATCACCCAGTAGCATCCTTACAGAACACATGGTGTCTGTTTTATACCTGAGGGAGATAACAAACAAGTCTTAGGTGATGTGAACGCATGGCCACCCAAGTGCCATATGAAAAATCGTGCACAGATCTCTTGGCAGGGCTTTGCATGAGTTTATCCCAACTTTCTGAATCCAAAGCACACATTTAAGCAATTTGTATATTTATTTACATCTTCAATATTCAGTAGTGACTTCTGTCTTCTCAGCACACATCCACAGAACATTAACTTTTAGTGTGTTTTATTTTTCAAGGTAAAAGAAAATGAGAGGAAAGGTAGTTGTTTCTATGTTAACTAATATTTGCCCACTTGTTTGCATTTTAATTTACTACACTGTTTGGTTTAAGACTATGTGAAGTTATCTATCTAAATAACTTCAGTACACCACTAACTTGTCACATATTCTTTGAAAATGAATTTGCCTTTTCATTTGAATTTGAAATCGTTTACATACGTGTATCTCTTTTGTGCTTTTTTTGTTTTATTACTGTAGGTGTTTTTGAAAGCTTATTGACTTTGGTTATTTCCTAAGTTTTTAAAGTGCATCAACCTCAGAATCACTGATTGTCACAACTAATATTTGTCCTAAACTTCATTCCTGCGTTTGTCTTCATTTTCCATGCCACAGGAAGCAGATGTCATAAACAAAGAAAATTGGTGGCAGTCAAAGTTCTACCAGTGTTCTAAGCGAGACATCAAACTGCTGACAACTCTGAATATGACCTTGTCATCTGCTCAAGCACTTCATTTTACCTAACTCAGAATCATAAAATTTACAGTAGGGGCAGTTTAGCTGAACCAAGATTACCTTGGTGTCTGTTATCTGGATCAAATGTGGTGTACCTGAATAAAACAAGAATGATATTTCAATTTCTTCACCTCTCTCACTGTATAATTTTCTTTAAATAATCCTGTATTCAATATAACTAAAATCGCCTTTAAAATAATTATAATGGTCAATTTTGTAGCATCCTTTAGGATGCAACATTTTCAAATAAGTATAATTTGTAACTGGGAAAGCATGATAAGAGCTAATTACTGGAATCAAAGTCATTTATCTAATGCTCACTGTCTACCGAATTAAGTGCAATTTAAGATACATTTTTATTCACCTTATTAAAATTTCCTTGTTTACTCTCTGTAATTAAATATGCTATCAATTAAAGGGCAGTTAGGAGCTGGACCTATTGGTTTAGACCTGTAAGATGGAGGCAGAAAGATCTAATCCAACTCCAGCCTTGGAAATCTGCAATTTAGAAAGACTTTGTTAAAAATAAATAAATAAATAAATAAATAAATAAATAAATAAATAAATGGATTGGAAATACAATCAGTGTGATAACTCTGGGTTGAAGTTCCAGGACGAGAAAAAACAAAAGGAAGAAAACAAAATGGCACTTTTGTTCTTTGTTATATCTTCAAAACTAAGAACTTATTATGTCTATGAGAGTGTAGGCATTCATCATGTATCCGTATTTTTTCAAAAAATAGAAATAAAAATTGCTCTGTGATTGTGATTTCTTTATTATTATTACTATTTTTTTGGGGGGGGCGGGGGGAGGACCGGGGTTCAAACTCTCAACCTTGCATTTGTCAGGCAGGCACTTCTGCCATGGAGCTATCTCCCCAGACCCTTTTATTATTGTTTTTGAACCCAAAGCTTTATAATAAAAGGAGTTAAAGCTCATTGAACAAAAAAAGTGATTAGTGTAAGTAATGAAGTGTTCTCTAACAGAAACTAGACAAATAGATTTCAGAACAATATAACCTATACAAATTATTATTTTAAAGTAAGGGTAAATCGTAATATAGGAAACTTAAGAGTATTAGAAAAAAAATCAAAAGGGCATTCTTGGGCTGAGGAGATCACAGAGCAGTCTAACCACCTGCCTGGCAAGCACAAGGACCCGGCTTAGATTCCTGCTATGGCATACTGTGCTGATCCCTGAACCTTGGTTGTGTCCTGAATGCTACCAAAGCCTGTTGTGCTACTGTACTCCTGTATCCTAGAAATAGGAAGGCTTAGACAGGAGGGTCACTACGAGTCCAAGCTGCATAATGAGACACAGTACCAAATAAATATATAAAAGATGTTTTAAAAATTTAAAGGAATTCTTGAAATATCAGTCATAATTCTGTATGAACTAAGTTCTAAGCTCAAATTGGATTAATAATTACTTTATTACTTATAAAGGCCTGTGTATAACATTATGACAAAAATATAGCATAATGAGTGCAAATGACAAAACTATCTGAAATTTGGATAAAAAGTAAAATTATAGAGTTAGAGGTAGTTTCTGATTTTACTTTTCTTTTTTCTAAAATAAAATAACTAAACAAAGTTCTGCTATCCCATTTCATATTAATAATAGTAAGATTAAGATATTTAATTGCAAGTCCTACTGAAGTATATATTAAACTTATTTGTAAAGTCATATCGCAAGTAAAACTGATCTCAGTTCGTTATTGGAATAATTTTATGTGCTTTTCTCTGTATAATTTCCCCAATCTAACAGCTACCATATCTTTCAGATCAATACAAACTAATTACCAACTGCAATTCTCCTTACATAATTTCTTGTAAATGTGACATCAGAACCAGAAACAATATCAAACTTATCAACCTATGAACATGTGTGCTATACATGTGCACATGTTGGGCATCTCTGTTGTTCATTGCATTGTCCTGCTTGGTCTTTAGCTATACAGGCATTGGCTCAGCCTTAGTGCCATCCCCTAAAGCAGCCTGACACTCTGCATCTGCCTAGGCGACCTTCTCTTGGGCTTATGCTGCTCTTCACTCGCAGCTGCAACTACACTTGAAGCATATTTAGCTAGGAGCATTTTACTTGGCCTACTCTCATGTTCCCCCACATTTTAAAGACTCCTCCACAATGTTCCCTTCTGATAAGCATTTACTATGTGTCTCACTGATTCTCTGGACAAGCGGTCTCAATGAAGCACTTTCTCTCTTTCAGGAATAGGCATGTCAGCCAGTTAATTATAAAGAGAAAAAAAAAAATTTAAAAGTAGGTGGCTAGCTGGACACATGGTATGTGACTGTAGTCATAGATGTCCAGGAGATTGAGACAGGAAAATTACAAGTTCAAGGTCAGCCCAGGGAATTTGTCAAGATCCTGTCCCAAGGAAACAGACAAACATACAGACAGAAAAAAAAAAAAAAAAAAAAAAAGGAGTTGAAGTACTTTAGCAGTCGCATACTTATCTTCCTTCCTAAAATCATGCGCAGTTCACTGTGTTCAGTGCCATACACAGAAAACAAAATTACTGAGATAAGACTGAATCAATGGCAAGCTGGTATTGTGCTGGCGAGATAGCTCAGTGGCTTAAGCCCCTGCCTGGCAGGCACTAGGTCCTGAGTTTGATCCCTGCTAGCAAAAATTAAAAAAAATAAAGAAGAGATGAACTGGTAACTGGTATTAAAATATTACAAAAAAGGCTTGATTGATCATAGAAAACATATTGCAAATATATAAATGAAAATAGCATAACTTTAGAGTGAAAACTGAATTTATAGCGTGTTACACCCCTTAGGAACAGTCAAACCGTAAAGACTACATCCTCGAATATTTACGTTTAAAATGAAAGCTTGCATAGATATACATTAAATTTCTGTCCTTCTATATAATAATTCATTTTCTGTTGCTGTGGTAAAAGACCAGAGACAACATAAAAGGAGAAAAGGTTTATTTGGGCTCCAGAGTTCCGAGAGTTTCATTAATAGTGGGTTGGCCCTGCTGACAGGGGCTGGGGCAGTATTGCTAATCTTAGTGGAAGCATAGAAAGTAGCATAGTGTTAAGGGCTGCTCACTCATGGTGGATGAAAAGGAAAGACAAGAAAAAGAGAGAGAGCAAGGAGACCTTTAAGGACATACTCTCAGTTACCTTTTCTATCTCTTCCACTCTGCTTATATTTTTCACCAACCCCAATAATGCCAATAACAGTTTTGTATTTCCTTGAATTTCCAAATATCTGTGTCAAAATTGTGTAACTGCCTATATCACATTGTATGGAAAGTTATTAGAATATCAATGATGGTCATAAAATATCATTTACAAGCTAAGTCAAAGTTATTTGATACTCAGAAAGCCAGTGATGATAAGCCCAGTATCTATGTTATAGAATAATAGTATCACAAA
>PVJA010041194.1:5720-18151 GCA_004027025.1 Myocastor coypus
TTTTTTTTTTTTTTTTTTTTTTTTTTTTTTTTTTTTTTTTTTTTTTTTTTTTTTTTTTTTTTTTTTTTTTTTTTTTTTTTTTTTTTTTTTTTTTTTTTTTTTTTTTTTTTTTTTTTTTTTTTTTTTATCTTGTTTATTTGGTACAGGGTCTCAGTATGCAGCTCAGACTCCTAGTGATCCTCCTGTTTACAGCCTCTCAAGCATTGGGATTACAGGCGTGAGCCACCACGCCCAGTCTTGGTGGCTGGCTTGGCGTGCCCAGGACAGAGCTAGCACAGGGCTGGGGATCAAACCCTGGTCCTTGCACTTGCTCAGGCAAGTGCTTAGACCACTGAGCTATCTCCGCAGCCCCGTGTGTGTGTGTGTGTGTGTGTGTGTGTGTGTGTGTGTGTGTGTTTCTTCTTGTTGTTTTTGGTTATGTTAAGGATTGAACCCAAGACTTTCAAATTGAGCTACATGCTAAGCTCTCTTTTTAATTTTTATTTTGAGGCAGCGCCCCACTAAGTTGTCCAAGCTGGGCTCAGATGTGTGACCACCTTGCCTCGGGCTCACAGAGTGCCGGCGCTGCAGGCACACCTCACCACACCTGTGTCCTTCAGTCATTTTGAGGACTTTTTCATCCTATCTCCGCTGTGTTTGAGTTGTCAACATTTTCACCTAGAGAAAAGAATGATGACTAAGCATTTTTTCTGTCCCATTGTCCTGCTGGCTGTCACTAAGATCCTTACCTTGAAGCCCGATCCCAATTTATCAGTTTCCTCCTCGTGATCCTTTTTGCTTTCTGGACCAACTTTACCTTTACAGCTGCTGAGTACTGGCAAAATCACTTACATTTTGTTTTCTTGCTACTGAACTCTCTACCACCTGCCCACACCTTTCCTCATGAATTTTATTCGTGGGGAGATTTTCGTCTGTTTGGATCGTTTGACTGCTTAGGAGAGAAGACAAAGAAGTTTCCAAGTGGTGACGCACTCTGGGAAATGAGCAGCAGTGTCTTCAGAAAGCAGTGAAAGTTGGTGAAAAGGGTGAATAAGTCAGAAGAGAGAGCTTGACAGCAAAAATGTAGAGGGAGGACAACTCACACCGACACCCCAGGAGAGGGTTATGCAAGAAACAGGCGGAGCAGCCAGAGCCTGTCGGGAAGCGGGGCAGGGGAGTGGGGCTTGCTCACAGAAACAGGGGTCAGGGTCGCAACGCCACCAGGACTTACAGTGCAGACTGTGGAAAAGGGAGGCTTTAACTATGTCTGTGAACATAAATCTTGGTTAGGAAAAGCAGTCAAAATATTCCCTAATCAGAGTACGAGTTTACCCCGGGGCCTACATTCTGGCCCAGTGTCTTAGTCACTTTTTACTCTTTGCTGGGACAAATACCCAATACTCAAAAATGAAGGAAGGAAAGGTTTACTTAGCTCACAGTTACTAGAAGTTTCAGTCTATATTCGGCTGGCCCAAGGCTGAGTAGAACAGGGCAGAGAGCATCCAGTTCATGGCGGTGGAACAGCAACAAAATGGCGGCAGAGGCAACTGACCAGCCAGGGTGGCAGAGCACTAGCATTAGTCTGTCTCTTTGTCTCTCTTTAAATTCCATCAAGCTCTTTGCCTTAGCCTATCAGCCTCAGGCCACACCCATGGTCTCAGCACTACTCAGACCATAATCCCAACAGTAGTGAAACACGTAATCCCAGTAGATCATCATTCAAGTCTCAAACTCTAGAAGTTCCCACCCATGAGTGCATGAGATTTTGGGGGGGACAACTAGACATAAACCATAACACCCGGCCCCCAGGGTACACTGAGACAGCAATTGAGACTGAGTGTGGTGTTACGCGCCTGTAATCTTAGCTCTTGGAAGGCTACCAGCAGGAAGATCACTACGAGTCTGATCTAGTAGTGAGACCCTGAACACCCTGTAGAAATTTCCCTAAAAATACAAAAAAAAAAAAGAGGAAAAGAATATGAGTTTAGTTAGATGGATGTATTTTAACCATTAATGTAACAGTCTAAGTCAAATTCACTGACTCATGATTTTGCACAGTTGTTCCCACCACACGGTTTGTCGTAGTGAAAACATCACTGAATACAGACTAAGAGAGATCCGAGCTTGAGGAGATCGTACTTCTCAGCGGTGGCTACAACACTACTTCCCTTCCTCCCAGGCTCTTCCCGGAGGTGACAGTACCACGACTGTGTGGGAGCAGCCTACTGACTGCACTGATCAAATCAAAACAGAAAACAATCTACAAGCTTTTCGGTAACAGTAACACCAAGCCAGCAGAAGGGATGCTATGCCAGCTTCCGACACGGCCCTTGCCCGGTTTGGCAGCTTTCTCTTCTCCCTGCTGCAAGGCAGCCACCCTCCCGGAAGTGGGACCCTTGCATCCCCGCTCCAGGTGGGGCCCTGGAGGAGCAAACCTGCCACGGAGAAGGAAAGGCACCAAGAAACACGAAGGCAGTGGGCAGGTAAAGAAACCATCTTGGACACCGAAGGCTCACCTTCTGCCCCAGCTGAAGAAGCTTCATGAGTCAGAAACAAGCCACATAAACAGACTCTTCCACTGCACAGAGTAGGGGAGACAGAGTGGGGGCTCCTCTGAGTAACCCAGCGGCAAGGGTTCATATCTACCTCTACAAGGTGTGCACACTGATCCCTGCTGTTACGGTTTGTGCCTAGGTGTCTCCCCAAAGCCTCAGGCAGTCGTGGGGCTGCTTCTAGTGTCGGTGATTAATTCCTGATCCAAGGCAGGGACTATGGGTGTGAGCGCTGCACCTGCCCTGGGGCAGACGGCCCCCGATGCAATACGAGGAAGAAAGGGAGGCTTGCCAGCTGCTCCTGCTGCCGCTGCTCCCTTTAGGGTTTTGTTCTGTGCTGTTTTCTGCCACCATGAATGGCTGCTCTCTGCCCTGCACCACTGCGCCTTGGAGCCAGCTAGGTGTGGCCTGAAACCTCCAGCCACTGTGAGCTAAATAAACCTTTCCTTTCCTAATTTAGTGGCCGGGTATTTTGTCCTGGCGATGAGAGAAACGTAACCAAGACACGTCTTTGTGCCTCCTGTACTTGCTGCGCTATCAAAACAAGATGAACAGGCACAAGTGTAGTAGAGGCGAGATATTATTATTGCTTCTTGAAAAAGCTCTTGTCTCACGTACTGATTTTTATATGCCACTTATGTATGTTTTATTTTCCTGATCATTAATTCCATTATAAGCAGGTATAGCTGTGATTAGGTCATTGTATTTCTTATATAGGCCTTGAGGTAACATTCAGTTTAGGTGAAATGCCTTTTATTAAACACATAAATCACCCTATTATGTTATTCTAATAGGAGTCTTTAAGCAATTACTAGGGTTTTTCTTTCCAAATATATTGTACATTTTATTTCAATGTAGTGAGAATACCTCTTCACATTTTTAAATTATCAAAATGACCTTCCATCCCTTGGGCAGTTGAGGCAGGAGGATCGGTGCGAGTTCAAGACCAGCCTGGGCTACAAAGTGAGCTCAAGGCCAGCCTGCACTGTATAGTGAGACCCTGTCTCAAAAAAAAAAAAAAAAAATGACTTTCCAATCACTTGCACAAATCATGGAGTCTTAAAGGATTTCTATGCCTCATAGTTTCTTGCTAAAGTACTTTGGAGGAGGCAATAAGGATCCGTGCAGCATCTCCAAATGATAGTAGAGCAGAGGAGAAATCCAAAGGGTGGCCAGGTGCCACTGGCTGGTGGTCTCTGCTTCCACAGAGCAAGCACACTGCAATCTGCTCTCAGCTGGCAGACTCCACCTGGAGAGCTGGTCGCTAGCACAGCTCAGTGATTCTCAAACCTCGGGAAGGCATTTCAGTTCACGAAGGAAGGACTTTTCAGTAATGATTCTTGTGAACAATAGCCTTATAATGTTGATCAAAGCATAAGTGTGTATTTCTTCCAATAACAAAATAGAAAACCTTGACCAAATAAATGTTCGAAACTGCAACTTCCAAATATGGTTTCCTGGAATGGAATGGAATGGTCCAATCTAATGGAGTCAGTAAAAACTTTGATAGAGAGTAGTACAGTTTCAAGAAAATGGCACTGTGTTTTATTCTGAGCACTTTTTTTTTTTTTTGACTAGCTGTGTGTCGTTGCACACATCTAAGCTCAGTGTACTTATTTGTAAACTCACAACATGGAGATACATGCCGTTGGGGTTATAAGGGCTAAATAAGAAATGCACATAAATCACTGTCGTCATGCTTTCTGTCTCAGAGCATCGGCTGTAATTGGCTGCTTCGGTGTCTCTTTTGCAGGACGGCCTGGACCTCCGGCTGCTGGTCGCTGACCTTAGGCTCATCACTTCAGCCTCCCCGCTGTCAGCCTCATGCCTTTACCTGCTCTTGCTCCCGCCCCGTCACTAAGCCTTGTCCAAGTACAGACTCTTCTTGCCGGTTTCCCCACGGTGCCCCTCTCTCCATCAGCCCTCCACGTGCGTGGTACGTGGCAACCAGCTCCTGCCCTCAACCGCCCCTGCCCACCAGCCCATCATGGGAGCGCTGCCGGGGAACATGGGCGTAGAGGTTAGGGCGGCCCTAGTGGCTGCCTCCATCCCAACCAACAGAAAAACACAATCTTCCTTGAGGCCCTGAAGTTTAGTGTCTTTTCCCGCTCTTCAAGTCTCTGTGTATGTGAAGAGGAGGCCTGCTACCCTGCCCCTCCTCATTCTGCACCTTCCAGTAAGCCCGCTTGCTTTCCGAGATGCCTGCTTTGGGGATGTTACTTCTAAAATTGCGCATCACTCATAGATAATTGCTCACATAATAAACTCTCTCCCTCTCTCTCTGTCTCCTCTGTCTATCTCTCTATTACTTTGTCTTTATCTTTCTGTCTCTTTCCGTCTCTATCTCCCTGTCTCTCTATCTCTGTCTCTGTCATTCTCTGTCTATATATCTGTCTTTGTCTCTCTGTTTTCTCTCTCTCTGTGTCTCTGTTTTTCAGTCTCTGCCTCTACTTTTATCTCTGTCTATCTTGCCTCTGTTTCTCTGTCTGTCTCTGTCTCTTTCTGTCTGTCTGTCTGTCTGTTTGTCTCTCTCTCTCTCTCTCTCTCTCTCTCTCTGTCTCTGTCTCTCTCTCTCTGATATACTTGTCTCCATGAGGTCACCCACTGCCTCAAGGCACAGATCAAATCTAAAGCCAGGCTTACCCTGCAGGCCTACGGGACTAGACAGGCCACATTAGCTATGCAATGCATCTTCTTAGATTTCTATTTCTTGGTATAAAATGTTTCTTCTTAGATTTGTGTTTCTCATGTGGTTAAACAAACCAGAAAAGAAAAAAAAACCACATGCAGGTCCTAAATTGTATTTATTTAATAAAATATGTTACAGCAAGTAAGCCACACGTATTTGCATCTCTACAAATTAAACCAATAAGTAACCAAACAAAATTCCATTAAGCTATGAAACAGCAGAGCAACAAATCTGTGCTGTCGTTAATGAATGCACTTAATCATCAGGGATACAATGTTCAGAGAGAGCCTCAGCCAGCTGGGATGTTGAACAGATGTAACCCTGCAAATAGTATTTGAATATTCTGCTTCTTCTGTTAAAATAAATTCTAAAAAATGACAATTTATTTTACCAAAATATAGAAGAAAAGACTGTTGTTTTCAGTAATGCTGAAATATTATCATAATGATAACGTTTGCTGAACATTCACAGAGTAGAATATTCCTTATTAGGTATTTTGAGACCATTGTACTTTTATTTAAAGGAACTCTTGTCTTCATAAAGCCTAGAAAGGAAAAAAAGAAGCAAGCCTGCTATTTAAAATGTGCGTTGTTTTTTCACACTATTCTGTATATCTTTAAGGATCATAAGTTAGGGTTCTATAGCACCCAACAAAAAATCCCAAAATTAGAGAACCAGTAATACAAACCCACTTTTTTCAGGTCCCGCCATCGGCCAGGCGCTAGCAGAGCGCTTGATAGGCTCACGCACCACTCACTGCGGTCCTCTTCACGCTGTGGCCGTTGCTGCTTCAGCAAAAGGAGCCAAGTCACTCAGCTCTGGACAGCACGGTGACAGAGCCCCCTCTGGCTTCCCGCATCCAATTCCTGCTAACAGGGACTGAGAATGAAGGTAATGACTTCACAGAGTAGACCAGTCGTGAGCCCCTAGCCCTCCTGCGACCCGGTCTTTAGGAAGGTGGCTGGATCTGGGGACGCAGTGACTGACTTCTGGTTATGAGCGAGCGCCTGTTAGAGGCGGGCATGGCGTTGTGACCTGCCCGGGAGGTTCTGTTTCTCCTTTTCGTTCTTCTTCCCTTCTCTCTCTTCCTGAGTGTGGTGATAAAAACCATTTTCCTCACCCAAGCCCTTCCCTGTGCTGTTCCTGTCTCGCAGCCCGGGCAGAAGGGACCCTAACTATGAGCCAAAATAAAGCTCTGTTTGGCACGTCGCAGGTGTCCAGGGTTGTTTCTCGCTGGCAAGAAAGTGACAAAGACAAATGACTTGGAAGAATCCAATAATTTCATACAGTAAAATTGGATTTTTTTCGATCCTGTAAATGCGCCCAGGCCTGTGACAACCCAAGAGATGGCCCAGAAAATGCTAGTTTAAGGAAGAGTTGTGAAAAGAAAATTTTTCCTATTGGCCTTTTTCTGATAAATTGCCTGCTGCAAGCCATTTTGGGGTAATGTATTTACATGAATTAGTTTATATAGCGAATTTCTTTAGAATGGGAATGTAGCTCCTAACAACACAGGGAGTAAAGAATATTAGCAGGAAAATCAGTAATTAATAAAGTGCGAGGAGGCTAATTTCCTTAGTAATTTAACCATTGACTGTCAGTTTATCAGAAGAAAATTTCATCTCATGGATAATTAATGTTGGCTTTTCTTTTTTTAACTTTTCATTTATTTATTTTATTTACATTATGGCCAGCTCAGCCTGCCTTGGGCATGGGGCTGGCACAGCACGTGGTGCCAGGGATCAAACCATGGTTGATTCCTGAGGTGGCCTAAGCAGGTGCTTTAGAGTGTTGAGCTATCTCGTTGGCTCAAAATTCTTTTTTCTTTTCTTTTTTTTTTTTTTTTTTGGTCTTTTCGAGCCAGGGTCTCCCTATGCAGTTCAGGCTGGCCATGAGCTCACTTTGGTAGCCCGGACTTGTCTCGAACTCGTACCAATCCTCTTGCCTCAGCCTCCCAAATGCTGAGATTACAGGTGAGCACCAGCACGTCTGTCTAATGTTGGCTTTCAAACTACTTTACAGTGTATGTAAATGGGTTTTGGCATATGTTCTTTTTTTAAAATTTATTTTTATTTTATTTTTTGTGGCTGGCTCAGCCTGCCCTGGGGGTGCAGCTAGCATAGCATGTGGTGCCGGGGATAGAACCGCGGTCCCTGTGGTTTCCTAAGCTTTCCTAAGCAGGCTCTTTAGACCGCTGAACATAACACCCACGTATGCATGTTTTAAAATTGCATGTAATGATTCCACAATATTTATTAGGAACCCAAGATATACTAGGTCCTAGGGGCCTTGAGATTTAAGCAGTGGAGACAAAATAGACCTTGCTCTCTGCCTTCACCAAATACGAAGACTAGGAGAGGGAGGCATGGATACGAGACGCATGCGCAGACAGTGCGTCGGTAGGGGACCAGTGCCATGGGCACGCAACGGGAAACCAGAGTGCGAAGGGTGCGACTCTATGGAGGGTGACGGTGGCAGGTAAACATCACTGAAAAGGTGGCACTGCAGCTGACAGTTGGGTGGACTTAGATTTCTTTATGCTTAGGTATATTTAGATAGCAGTAGGGGAGGGGATTGCGAGCACAGGGAATGGGGGTGCCAAGGATGTTGAGAAAAGCGACCTCTGCCGATGAGCGAGGGGGAGGCAGCAGGTCCGAGAGAAAGAGTTCATGGGTGGTGCTCACAGACTTCGGTTTTCTCACAGAAGCTTGCAGCCAGTTGAGCGGAGCAGTGCCGCGATCTACGTGCATCTTACTGGCACTTACTCTGGCTGTTGTGTTGAGAACAGGCTGTGGAGGTGCAGGTGGGGAAGCTGCCGAAGTGGCCAGCACAACAAAAATATCGGCCAAGGTGGGGGCAGAGCAGGCAGCGATTCTAATCAAAACCTGTGGCATGAGGAGCGGGGAAGATGGCGATTTTGTCACTGAGGGTCTGCATCATCAGAATTTCGCTCTGGAAAATTCGCATGTTTTATATCTATCAGAGATTCAGTAGGAGATAATGTGGAGGAATTTTGGTATGTGAGCTTTAGAAGTACATATCAGAGTCTTCAACACATAAATGATACCTAAGCCCTTGAGCTTAGGAGACTTAAATTCATGCATTAATATCAGTAGAGAAGAGAAGATGTCTGAGAGCTGGTCCCCGGGTAAAGCTAACATTGAGGGAGGACTGAGCTTGCCTAGGAGAGTAGAGATGGAGTGAAGGAGAGCCCACACCAGAAGACAGGGGCTTGAGGAAGAGATGGGAACAGCAGGTATGGGGGAGGGAGTTAGGAACAGGGTAGATCTTACAGGTGGGCGAGTGTGCCGATTATGCGTAATTGGAGAAGCTTGATTAGCTTAGGCATTGCCCAGAGGACTAGTAGAGCACACTTGCGAGTGTATCTGGGTTGGCCACAGAAGGCATGGCCTTGGGATCTCTGTCCCTGCCCCTCTCCAGTCTCTCTGGCTTTGTTCCCAGCTCTGCTTCCTGGCCACCGTGAGCCAATCCTCATTGATCTCTCACATCCTTTGTCCCTGGGTTTCTGCCTTAGAGCCAGAAGCCCATGGACTGAGTCCTCTGAAGCCACAAGCTAAATTAAACTTTGAGCTGTAGGAATCAAGTATCAAGTCCAGCGAAGGGAAAGCTAATCCAAGCAAGCAAAAGAAATAACAAGAGGCTATGGCTAGCCTGGAAAAAGGCCATTTCACGTCTTGAAAGACAGGCTATGGATACTAAGTGAAGTGGAGCAGATTCTAAAGTACATATAGGACTAAATGGTTTCTGGGCTGCTAAAAATGACCCATAAAAAGGGGGAAATGGACATGGAAAGATAAGGACGGGATGTGACCTATACCTAAGCAGGAGGCAAATGTCCACACAGCTCTGTTAGGCAAGGGGAAAGCCAGAAGACGCGACGAGGACGCTGGCGTGTGTGGACTATATGGGTGAAGACCTGGTTGCCAGTTATAGGAGATCTTGTCAAACCGCTTTCACCTTGACGCCTAAGTAAGCTTGACAATGACAAAGTAAAACAGGGACACTCAATTTAAGCACGAGAGTGATGGTAGCATTGGACAAAGGAATTTAGGCTCGGTAAGATATTGTTCTAAGTATTTCTGGAGTCACTGAGACAAATCCAGGGCACTTGCGACTTCAGGGATGAGAAGTTTAGTTTGTAGGCATGCAGTGCATAGCCGGCTAACTTCATGGCAGCAAAACACGGTGCGGGGCGACGGCGGAGGAGAGCTGCTGTGGCACAGCAGCGGGAGCAGAGCGAAGCGAGGAGGCCTGGGGACACACTCCCGCTCCACACCTGCCGGGACCCACCTGCTTCGACTGAGCTTCCCTTCCCAGCATTGCACTGCGCTTTGACCGTGGACCAGTCCTCTACGGGTATCATTTCCCTGTGATCCAGTGAGCTCTGGCCTTTCCTATCAGTCTGTGAGGTATTGGGGGAACTTTTCTTTTCTTCTATGTACTTGGTGCAGGGTCTCACTACGCACCTCAGACTCCTAGTGACCCCCCTGTCTTCAGCTGCCCCAGCGCTGGGATTACAGGCATGCACTAGCACACCTGGATTCAGGGGCCTGCTCAATGCATGCATGTGCGGGGCCAGCACAGGATATGGAACTGGGGCTTGAACCCTGGTCCCTGCGCTTGCCTAAGCAGGCATTTAGTCCAGTGAGCTATCTCATCAGCTCTTGGGGGAAACATTCAGATATAAACCATAACAGATCTGGAGAGAGGAAAGGAGAGGTCCCAAGGGACTGTGGCTACCAAGCAAGAGTAGTACTTAGAACATAACAACATTCCTTTTTAGCAGAAACTTCTGCTATGATAAAAATATTCTTTTTCCAGTATGATAGCCATAGTCCATTGGTTTACTGAACTCTTGAAATATGAATTGTGACAAGAAGCTGAATTGCGAGCTTTATAAAAATGTTGATTAATCTCATTTTCAATGGAAATAGCCCCAAATAGCTGGCACTTACCATGTTTGTGTCCCTATAGAAGAAAGTCCCCATGAACCAAGTCCTCGTGCCTGAGGACTGAAGAGCGCCAGCTAACTCCCAGCAGGAAGGAACCAATGCATGAGGCTTCTGGCTCAGCTTGAATCTCTCCAGCCAGCGCTAAGCAGAGCAGAGAGAAGGAGGCCATACCCATGTCCCTGACCTGCAGCCATGAGCAGTGAAATGGATGAAAGCCACGAAAATGTAGGCAGCTCGTTGTGCAGCAGCGGGTAACCAAAGCAACCACGCTGACTGCAATAAGCTGTCCCCTGAGAAGTGGCCTGCACGGCCAAACAGTTGTTCCTTTTATTTAAATTTTTAAATTACTTTTAATAAGAAATAACAATGCGACACTTTCAAAACACTTTAGTAGTACATTCCCAATAATTAATACAATGCATATTGCCGTCTTTGCAGTAGTTGTTCAGAGCATAGGATGCATTTCCTAATCATTATTGGTACAAAAATTTCTTCTCATTGAACTGAAAGTAGTTGTATACATAGTCCAATATTCCATAATTGTAGTGGGTTATCAGAAGAACTGGGCAATATTGAAAGCTGTTCACTTGAGCCTTTTATAGCTCAGAATACGAATCTGGCTTTACTTTTATGCCTTGTGGTTAAACTTTTCTGCTGGGTGGTTAAGGCCAAGTTGAAGCAAGACCCATATAACAAAACATGCCGTTTTCATATCTGACAAGGTCAGTCAAATCCCCTCAGGATTTACCTTGAAACCATATACAGTGCTTTGTAGAACTGTGGTCAGTGTCAGCCATCGGGATGAGTCACGGCCGTTGTTTGACCAGTTTGCTCCTGTGACGCCTGAGAGAATGTTTTCTCTCTAGGTAACTCTCCTTAGGCACACTGTGGTCCCAAAATCTCCTTGAACAGAAAATTTGGGACACCACTGAGTTATAGGATGTTACAGCGACTCAGGTCGCTGACCTTGAAATATTGCAAATAGCCCCTCCTGATGTCTCAGTCACTCTTCTCTCATTGCTGGGACAAAACACCCGACACCCTACGTTAAGGCAGGAAAGGTTTGTTTAGCTCACAGTTTGTGGCAGTTTCAGTCCATAATCAGCTGCTCCCAGGCAGGGGCTGGCTCTAGGGCATCATGGAAGCAGAAGACGGCAGAGGCCACAAGAGCACAAGAGGCGGACAGGCTTCTTTTCCTGCCCTATATTACAGGCAGGCTACTGCCCCAGGACAGCGACAGCTCTCACACTGCCTCCAGGCCTTCGACTCTACAAGCTCAGGAGGTTTCCAAAGTGAGGCCCCTAGTGCCTGCGGACTCACGTAAGCCTCTAAACCTCTTAGCTCTGCAGGTGACACAACGTATCAACCATTATACTCACTTGCATTTGTTCAAAAATAATGACAATGTGTCTTATAACAAAAATCAGGTTACTGGAGCGCAAATAGGCGGTGTCTTAGTTACTTTTTACTAGTTGCTGGGACAAATTGCCGACACACAAAATGAAGGGAGGAAAGGTTTCCTTTGCTCACAGTTTGTGCAAGCTTTTTATAATAAATTAAAAAATAAAAAGGGCAGGGAAAAAAAATGAAGGTTTATTGAGAGGAAGAGTAAACGTTTAATTGTTTGATCACTCTTACCTGTCTATACTTGGTAACCTGAGCAGCAAATCTGATGATAACGATATGTAATATGGCAACCATTATTATTTTCAGTTCTTGTTTTGAAATTCTGTACTATTTTTATTCTGTGTTGCTTTGTTTTTGCCTTTGTTCTTCTTATTTGTTTTCGTTTCTTTGCCTCTTTAATTTTTTTGTGTGATTTTATTTTTTTTCTTTTTTATTTATTTTTTTTCATTTTTTTTATTGTTTAAATTTAACAATGGTTATATTACATATTTTCATCATCAGATCAGTTTAGATTAATACATATAGGTATATAAGATTGCTCAAACAGTTAAACATCAACCTTTCTAAATCCACATTACTTTTTTTTTTTCTTTTCCCCTTTCTTTTCTTTGAAAGTTGACATATTGCATATTGTCCTCACGATCATTCTACACAGTACAGTGTGTGGGCATGACCCGCTTCCCTATTGATATTGCTTAGAAAAAAAAAAACAAAGGAAAGAATATACTTCTCTTTGGACTAAGAGGAAGCAGATACATACACAGTCAAAGGTTTTGCAATTGCAGTGTGCCACCAGTGAAGCTTGTGATGTTGGAGGCTATTGAATCTAAG
>PVJA010041195.1:0-17968 GCA_004027025.1 Myocastor coypus
AAAGAAAGAAAAGGTAAGGACAGTAACACAAGTGAAATAGTCACACAAGCAAACCATGGAGGGCTGGAGCTGGGCAGAGGGCCGGTATTGGGAGGCCACATGGGTGGAGAGGTAGTGGGATCAGAGAGTGGAACTCACTGACCTAGTCAGCCTCTTGCCCCTTCCTGCAGAAAGGCTCAGCCTCAGCGGACCGGACCTCACGGGAGAAGAAAGCTGCCCTCTCAAGGGAAATGTGTGGGGAGAGCCTCTGAGCTGGGGTCTGGGCGCTGAGGACAGCAGTGCACAGCTGCGCCCTCAGCACCTCATCCTGCCTCAGAGTCATGTTCTGTGGTGAGCTTCGCTGCAGGGACTTGAGACCTTTGGTGTGACCTGCCACGTGCTCTGGTCATGCAGGGCCATGTGGTGGGTCACCTGCTCTCCAGGGCTGCACCTCGGTTCCACCCTTCCCTGCCTTTGACATGCAATCCCACTCTCCTCCTTGAGGTACTGGCTTGGGCGTCACTGAGGTCACTAGCATAGCGATGTTGACATGGGTGCTGTGCTGGAAAGCCTACCCTGGGGTGTGTTTCTACTGTTCGTTACATAATAGCAGGGGATTGCACTTCACGAAATTCACGGCTGAAGATGATGTCCCCCAAAAGCGTTACAACTCAGGGCTGGAGCGATAGCTCAGCAGTCTAAGTGCCTGCCTGGCAAGTGCAAGGATCTGTGTTCAGTCCTTGGTACCACATGCAGTGCTGGCCTTGGTGCGTTTCTGTAATCCCAGCACTGGGTGGGGGGCGGGGTGAGATAGGAGGATCACTATGAGTCCAGCTGCAAAGTGAGACCTTGCACCAAATAAAGGATTTCTTTTAATAATAATAAAAAGCGACAACTCATACTGCACCGCATCTTTGTCTTTGTTTTTGGTAAGGTGCCTCAGAAATTCTGTTGCCACTGAGGCTGAGTTGTTCCTGATTCAGAATGCCCTGCAGAACAGAACCCTAGCGGAGGAGTCAGTGAGGATGTGTGCTCAGATGCCTGACTCAAAAAGCAAAGAATAAATCAATAATAAAGGAAAAGAAAAATAAATCTCACACACACACACACACACACACACACACCATTAGCAGAAAGCACAAGGCTGAGCCTCCTGACACAAGTCTATCTTCTGAGCACTGGGGAGGCCGAGGCAGGTGTGTGACAGGGTGGGTTCAGTGCAGCAGCTCTAGAACTCAGTGAGATCCCGTGTGCAAATAAAAAGTCAAAAACAAATAAAAAGTCGGCACTTGGGAGGTTGGAACAGGAGGATCCATGCGCGACTGAGACCAGCCTGGGCTACAGAAGTGAGCTCAAAGCCAGCCTGAACTGCAGAGCCAGACCCTGTCTCAAAAAGACAAAAAATAATAATTCAACAGTCGTATGCTTCCAAAGGATGTGTTCTGCCATAGTTGAAGTTGCCAGAAAAAGGTGACACACAATGGAGGCTGAGCAGAGGGCACAGCGACCGGAGAGGAGGCTTTTGTAGGCTTGGCAATGGTAATAAAGTGGGCCACCAGTAGGGGGCACCCGGATTTGAACCGGGGACCTCTTGATCTGCAGTCAAATGCTCTACCCCTGAGCTATGCCCCCAGCTGACTGACTAAGTGTGTGTCACAGGCTCTGTAAACCTGTGGGACCACACGTGGCTCTCACCACACTGGGGACACAGGCGCTTGTAGAGCTCTGCCATTGTCATGTGCACCTTTCCTCCTAGTCCAATCTGACCTCCTCCACACCCCTGAAAGCCACCTCCTCTGGTCACCAGCACTGCCTGGACCCCGGCCCTGGCTCAGACGCTGGCATTGGAAGCCCGGAGAATGGCAGCAAGATCGCTCTGCGCGCTCACCCCCCAGAACTTGCTGTTCTACGGAAGGGAGCTGCTCAGCTGACTCTTTGGAAGACTGGAAGGGGATGGGTGAGGGAGGGGGTGAAGGTGGGGCCCAAGCAGATATTCGGGGTTCCTCTGAGCACTGAGCCAGAGCCTCCACCAGGGGAATCCAGGGCTACCGTGTGTCCCTAAGGAGAATCCTTGGGGACTCTCGTTCACAGGCACTTTGGAAGAGATCCATTTCTTTGATGTCCTTGAGGGTCACAGGTCTCAAAATTATGACAGTGTAAGAACAGTTTCTGTTCATGAGGGGGCACACTCTCCACCCAGCACTCTGGGGCAAGTATTGAGCAGACTCTGCTACCCCTCCTCTGCGCCCCTCCCAACCTCCATAGGCACAACGTGTCCTGAAGCAGATACAAGAAGAGACCTGGGTGGAGGATTCTGCCCAAGGACAGGGGCTTGGTGGGAGGGCCAGAGATGTGTGTCCCTGGATCACAACAGGACACAGTGGTTGTAGCCAGTGGCCTGTAGGCAGAGAAGAGCCAGCTGGTGACAGGCAGCCTTGGGCCAGTCACCAAGTGCCCGATGCACAGTCCCAAGGTCTGGCCCACACTCACACCCTCCTAACTCTTTAAACCTTGGGCATGGTTAGCTTTGGCTGTCTGTGTAGCCTCACCCAAGCATCGGATATACTTCCTCTCTCCTCCTCAATGCCCCCAAAGAATATGTTCTGCCATAGTTGATGTAACCAGAGAAAGAAACCACACAGTGTAGGTAGAGTGGCAGAGTGACTGGAGATAAGACCCTTGTAGGTTTGGCAATAAAGTAGGTCACCAGTAGGGGGCACCCGGATTTGAACCGGGGACCTCTTGATCTGCAGTCACATGCTCTACCCCTGAGCTATGCCCCCACCTGCACACCTTAGAGGTTTTAATTAATATCTTTCATGTCTACTGCCCCACTCACTCTGCTTGTAACCTAAGAGTTGTCATTTCGCAAGAGATGGGAACACTTGGGGCTCGAAGCCCTGTGTCACCAAAAAACCCATGCTCCTGTGTACAGAAGGAGTGGAGCTCCCCTCCTCTGAACCCCTGGAGGCCAGATCCTCCCCCCCTTCTAATTCTCCAATCAGAGCACCACTTACAAAGCTCCAGCACTGGCAAAGGAAGACCCTGCCCACTTCCTCTTGCTAGTAATGCAGATGGAGAGTGACAGGGACTGAGCCCCTCCAAGAAACAGTTAGAAGGGGATTTAGGAAAGTTGAGAAGCAGGAAGATAATTCAAGGACCAGGAAGGGCCACCGGCTTGGGAGAAGCTGTATCGTCTGGGTCGCAACAGCCAGGATTCAGAAGACTGACAGGCTGGAAGACCTGTGGCAAGTCAGTCCCCCCCCAGGCCTCCATAGTATGATCTGTAGAATGGGGATAATAGTAGTGCATACTTGACAGGTTGCTGTGAAGACTAAAGAGGTAAGGCCAGAAAAACATTTAGAACAGGACTAAGGGAGAGTAAATTGTATGTGCTATTTTCTGAGCAAATAAAAAGCTTACAAGAAAATCAGCTACTGCTGCCAATACCCGAGAGAAACAGTAGACATTCGAGTTCAGCCAGTAAAAGCCCTGTGAATGAGACCATTAGAGTGAATCAGAATATCTTCCATAAAAAGGGAAGTAGAAACTGAGTTGAAGGCCAAAAGGCTATCGACAGCGACCACACATAATTTTAAATGAATCCGATAGATATTTGGGAAATTAAAAAATAAAATAGAGATGTGTCTTTTGATTTAGTTGTTATTGAAGTGTAGCTGATGTACAGGAAAGTACCTAATGCGGGGGGAATATGGATTTCCACACACGCACTCACAGGAATCTACCACCTAAGTGAAGACACAGAAAGTTTCCACTACCTCAGTTTCCTTGATACCTTCCCACTTGGCCCTGCTACGGCACAGGTAGCACTACGCCCTCACCACATGCTCCATGGCCTGCCCTGGACCCTCATATACGTGGAGTCGCCCTGCAGTTATTCCTGGAGTTTAGCTTCGGTCACCCATTATTAATTATGTCAATAGATTCCCGCTCGCTCGCTCGTCTGTCCACATGGCAGTAATTTGCGACTCCTCACTCCTGCTCCCTTTCCCACAGCGTGATGGATTTCTCTCTCCTTCTGTGGACAGATGTTTGAGTCATCTCCAGTGTGGGGATGACGAGGGAAAGGCTGCCTGGAACATCCACGGTCCCTCCAGGGAGAGGTCAAAATGGCCTGGTCTCTCCCTGTTGGGATGGTGGAGCCCCTTCTAAAGACCAGTTTCAGAATTTTCCAGCCTTTTCATAAGCGTCAGACAGAGGCCATCACCCCAAAACGCAGTGACAGAAAACAGGAAGTGCTCGGGATCGGGGGTGTTCCTTGGGCAGGCCCTGCCCCTGCGTCCTGGGAACAGTCCTGCTCCGTCGGTCACTGGGCCTCCTCAGCTTGTGACCCCTGACCCCAGTAGTGAGCGAGTGACCACAGCCCACCGTAGCTCTTCCGTGCCCTCAGCCTCTGTCAGTACCTCCACGTTATGGCTTGTATCTAGATGTCCCTCCAAAGCCTCATGTGGCCAGAAGTAGGGCTTTTCCCAGGTGGCTGGATCTGGGATGTGTGATACTGGGATCAAGGGGGTATGGTACTGGGCTGGGGAGATAGCTCGGTGGTCTAAGTGCCTGCCTAGCAAGCATAAGGACCCAGATTTGATCCCTGGCATGGCCTGCCTGGTGCCAATTGTGACACCCTGTACCGAACAAATAAATTAATTAAAAAACTGTTTAAAGTGTTTTTTTTTTTTTAAGTGTATGGTACTAAGCTAGTCCACTGATTCAAATTAGCACAGTTCTGCATGTGGCTGAGTGGATTTACTAAAGACAGAAGCCCCACCCCAGCCATGGGTGGCACCACACAAAAGGCTTATAACCTACCCACTTCCATCTACCTGCTCTGCCATGGACTGATCCCCCAGAAGAAGAAGACATGAACATCTTCAAGTAAATGTAAATTTTAGTACATAAATAAGTGAGTACAGATTTTTTTTTTTTTTTGTCTTTTTGAGACAGGGTCTCACTGTGCAGTTCAGGCTGGCCTTGAGCTCACATTTTGTGGCCCAGGCTGGTCTTGAACTCTCACTGATCCTCCTGCCTTAGCCACACAAGTACTGGGATTACAGGCATGTCCACCATACCCAGTGAGTACAGATTCTTCTACATGAATAAACATAGATTTTTTTTATACATGAAAAAAGTAAAAAATAAAAATAAAAATAAAATAAAAGTTTTTTAAAAAAGTAAAAAAAAAAAACAAAAAAAGAAAAAAGTGACATCCTCTGAAAATAAGCCCTATTGTGTCCTTTGGGGAAAAAATTAATATAACAACTCAGTCTTATTTTGGTGAAAGATGATACTGGAGGCCGGGACTGGTGACTGGTATCAAAAATAGGGACAAGGGCCAGGGAGATAGCTCTGTGGCACAAGTGCCTGCCTGTCAAGTACAAGGTCATGAGTTTGAACCCCAGTCCTGAAAGAAAACATAGGGACAATTATGTGGGACTGAGTCCTTGACCCATGGGATCTGACTCTCACTCCACACAGTTTGAATTCAGTTAAATTAAAAGGTGCGACCTCTGTGTCCACAGAGAATTGGAACGTTCTTTGGGGGAGAAACACTCCCCTGTTCTGGTAACCAGAAGGGCATGCTCTCCACATGCGTGTTGAAAGTATAGCTGGGTGAAAACTGCATTTTTCCTACTCTATCGAATCTTCTCTGTACATCTCATGAGGCTACTCCTACCTCATCCATTAGAGTTGTTATAACAAACTACTATAAATGTAAGAATTTATAAACAACAAAAATTTAGTTCTGGAAGTCCAGGAGTCCTAGATCAAGTTCTGTGACTGGGCAGGGCCCACTAGAAGGCTGCTATAGCTCTCATAGCAGACAGACAAGGGTTCCTCTGCTGGCTTTCTTTTTAAAGACACTTCTTCAGCTTCGTAGTCAGACTATTACATTTAGCAATCAACAACGTGGGTGCAAAAGAAACCCTTTGTTGAAATGCTATGTGCTTTCCACAGAACAGAAATTTAAATAACCTGTTATACAAGGAGCCTCTGTCCTGGAGGCTTTTCTCCATACACACGAGTACCATCTGCAGGTATCTGCTTTGTAGCAGCCAAGCCCTGCTCCCACCCACCCTGGCAGAGTCCCCAGGGGTGCTGCACAGGAGCTTCGCTCTCACTTCTCCAGCTCTGCTCTCGTGCTGAGCTTTATTTCCTGCCAGTATTTAAAGCCTTCTGCCACTGCCACAGTCCCAATGCCACTAGAGCTGCCATGGTTTGGCGAAGTGTTGACCTTTCCTCCCCTCCTAGGGCCATAATGTGAAGGTTGATTGTGGTAATTGCAAAAATCATCATAGTTGCCACCAGCTCAAAAATTGCTTCCATTATTACCAAATCCACTGTAGCCATCCCAATGGCCACCAAAGCCACCTGGACCACTGAAGTTATTATCCCCATGACCAAAGTTGTCAGAACCACCAAAATCACCTCCATGACCACCACAAAAATTTCCAGAGCTGAGTTCAAAGTAGCTTCTCATTCTATCAGTTACGTGAAAGCTCAGCCCCCATGAAGAGCCTCCGCTGCTGTTCCAGCTGCTTAGGAGATGCTGATTTTGACGGATGACTGGATGTGGAGGGGGCATGACACCACTTCCTGTTTGCACACTGGAGAAAGAAAGGCCTCAGCAGAAGGCCTGGAGTGAGTCTGCGCCATGAGGCAGCTGGACCTGCACCAGAAGCCGGAGTGTGACTCCAAGGGGGCCATGGAGACTGCAGCTCCTCTTCCTCCCCTGGCTTTATTTTCTAAGGTCCCAGTCCCATGTATCAGGGTTCTGCTACTGTGACAGAGTCACTTCCAAAGTTCTTGCCCCCTGATGCCATTGCTTTGGGAGTCAACATTTCAATATATGCATTCACAGAATCCAAAATTTGCCTATAGAAATACTCAAAAATAAAAAAAGAAGTTGTAGTAAGTGCTTCCTCATCTTTGTCCACTAATTCTTGCGGGCCACTTTCTACTAATTCATTTTTCCTAATGGATGTGGGGAGCTAGCAAGGAAGATTAAGGCCGAATTGGCCCCCTCGGGAAGCACCAAGGAGCACGCGGTATGCCAGTGTGCTAGGGAAAGGAAACACAGCTGAGATCTTGTTCCCCGGAAAAGTACCACGGATGGTGAGGGGCCGGTGAACCCCATGTGATAGCTACCTGTACCGTACCTGAGTGAATAAAGCCCCGGTGCAGTCACTCAGGGCTCTGCGGCTCCCTGGCCCTGTGCATTCTAACCTAATCCAGTGTCTCTGCTTTTCATCCTCTTTGCCCCTCTGCCAGGCACAGGCTCATAGCTAGGCCCCTGCTGAGGGAGTTTTCTTGCTTCCTCAATGCTTCATCATTTTTACCTGTTGAATACTGTGAATTATGCTTTTTTTGGGGGTGCTGGCCATTTCATATTGCCTATACATAATCTTGAGGTTCATTGTAGAATCTAATCCACTTCTTTGGAACTAGAGTAAGACCCTGCTGTAAACACTGTGCAGTGTTCTCTAAATCATGAAGCTGTCCAGCCTGGCTGGTAGGAACAAGCGGGATCCCTGGTGTGAGCGCCAAGCCTTGTCAGCACCAGTCTTTCCAGATAGTTCTTTCCTGAAGAGTTGCCTGACACGCACGTGTTCATCGATGCCAGCCACAAAGGTAAGCATGGGTATCTGGAGTGCCAGCGTTTCCCACCCCAGGGTGGCTCTCTCCCTTGCAGAATTCTCTCCTGCAGCTCTCGCTGTCTTTGTCCACTGGCCTCAGAGCTCCATCTTGGTTCCCGGAGTCCTCAGGGCTCTGCCCAGGCTTGGCCTCTCTATGCCATGCCGGTAGACTTTATCACAGCACCAAACTGGGACACTAATAGGACTCCAATTGTTCGCTTTCCATTGCTTAGAGGTGGCCTTTTTCATCATGTGATGCCCAATGCCTTGAAAACCATGGTCATATATTTTACGGGGTGGGGGGTAGGTAAAAGAACAAGAGAAGCTTAACGAGGATAAACTCTAGTCATAAAAGCAGTTTCTCTCTCTCTCTCTCTCTCTCTCTCTCTCTCTCTCTCTCTCTCTCTCTCAAAACAGGGTCTTGCTATGCACTGCAAACTGGCCTTGAGCTCACTTTGCAGACTGAGCTGGTCTTGAACTCCCAACAATCCTCCTGCCTCAGCCTCAAGTGCTGGGATTACAGGTGTGCACCAACACACCCAGATTTTTCTTTTTACTTTATTTTATTTTATTTTATTTTATTTTATTTTATTTTTGCAGCACCAGGGGTCGAACTCGAGACCTTGCACTTGCCAGACAGGTGCTTCTGCCGCTGAGCTATATCCATGACCCTCTTTTTTTTTTTTTTTTAGTGTACGTCATATTCCCACCTGAACGTCCTACCAGTTTCTTAGTGCAACATAAGCAACAGTGCATGCTCTGCCTCCTTTCCCCCCAACATCTCCTGCACCCCGTGTCTGCCTCACATGGAACAAACCAGCCAATGTGAGGCGGTCTGAACATCACTTTAGACTTCCCTTTTCCTTGTTCCACACATGGAATTAACTAATCTGCTCAGCTCTTTTTTAAAATCAGTTCCAACTCCTCTGTCTTCCTAATCTTCCCCTCTTTCTCCATGTCGGCACTCACTGTCCTTAGACCCCTATCTCTCCTGGGGCAGACTGCACTGGCACTCCTTTCCCAGCATCCTTTTCAAGTACTGATTCAGCTTGGAGGTGGACCAGAGAAGAATTGGGATGATATCAGAGATGCTTTGAGCAAAGCAGCAGCGGTTATCTTGTGAAGTTGTGCTGGGCCCAGCGACAGACAGATGCAAATACTACCGGGTTGCACTGTCGACTCCACTCCCGAGTCTGTGCCCAGCTTTTCTCCCAAGCAGCCAGCCTCCTCCAGCAGCAGTGCCCCGTGCAGAGGACAAGCAGACAGCAGACAAGTGAAAATGGCAACTTCCTACCAAGCTTGTGGCCAGTTCCTTCAGAAAACCATGCGTGAAGCAGGTATACAGAGCTTCCAAGACTGTCACGCAAGCTCAACCAGTCTGCCCTCTTGCCCTGCCGAAGCTGGTTGGTGACTGTTCTTGGTCTTACAACTCCCCCTTCTGGTCTATTATTTGTCTCTGTTTATCCCATAACTCTTTCATTCAATAATGCTCATTCTATTTCTCTAGTTAGTGAGTATATGTTTAAACTTTTTTTTCAGTCTTGAAACAGAAAAAGTATACAAATCAAAAATGTTCCCCTTTATTCATAATTTTAAAATCACCTACCAACCCTCCAGAGGGAGACCCAGAGCGTTATTCAGGAAGAGAAGGGGACGAGATGGCAGAGACGCAGTGGGGAGCACTCTGCACGCGCACGCTCGCGCAGCCTTGACTTTGGGGCCTTTTTAATGATTTACATTTCAAAGAAAGAAAGCAACAAATATGAAGAAATGAGCCTGAATGTAAACATGAAGACAAGACGCTAATAGTACATTACCTTGATGATGTGACCTCGAAGGGAAAAACCTGAGCTGGCGTGTGGTCCATGGGGAAAAGAAAAACAGCAACACTGAACTTCACGCTCAACTGAGGCCTCCGGGTTTAACTTACAGAGCCTATGCACTAGGGGAAGAAGGATTCGCTCTTTGGGAAGCAAGAAAGATGCATATGGAAAGAACCGTTGCGTTGCCTTGGAGTTAAGAGTGCTGTGAACACACACACACACACACACACACACACACACACAAAATTTCTAACTGTTCTCAAAGGGCACGGATACAATTTGGTCGGAATGAACACTCCAAGTTCCCATACCTTAGCTATTAAATGTCATCAAATGGAACTGGGAACTCTTGGAGAAAACAGCTGCTTCCAGCGCTGGGCAAGGGGACCTGTAGGTGATTAATAAAACTCAGTTTACCTGAGAGTGGAAATGTGCTCCCCCTGCTGGACAGAACAGGACACAGGGGCCGGCTGGAGAGACCGCAGTTGGCCACACTGAGTACTTGGGCAGCAACACGAGAGATGGAAATGTGTTAAAGCTCATTATAAAGCCCATGAATTGATCTTGGTTAGTTCATTTTTTTAAGGTGAAGAGAGGAGAAAAACTTCCTGTAAAAAAAAATCTAGCCCAGTGTGGTGCTGCACATTTGTAATCTAAGTACTTAGGAAGCTGAGGCAGAGCTACTCCAAGTTCTAGGCCAGACTGGGCTACGCAGAGAGTTCAAGACCACCCTGACCTACATAGTGACCTCCTGTCTTAAAGAAAAAATCCCTAAAAAATTAGGCAAGCACAGGGCCTGAGGTTCAATCCCTGGCACCACATGTCCACTGGCCCCGTCCCCTAGGGGGCTGCGCCGGCCACCGAGGCCGGGCAGGGGTGGCATATGCCTGTAAGCCCAGTGCTGGGGAGGCTGAAACGGAAGGATCACTATGAGTCCAAGATGCATAGTGAGACTCTGTCCCAAATACATAAACTTTTTTAAAAAAGAATTCTAGCAAACTAAGAAATGTAAATGGAATAAACATAGAATTGTCATTTTATGGTCATTACTATAGTGGTTGAAGTGGATAAGAATCACTAGTTGGTGCTAAACTAGGTAAAAGTCACTGGGGAGCAGTGTACGGAAGATCCTGTCAAACACGTCCTTGACCAAATAAGCAAACTTAGCTGGGTCAACAGGAGGCCAAACAGGCATCCTTGCCTCCCGGTGTGCTGTATGGAGGACCTGATGTCACCTCTGGAAGAATGTTGACAAAATTCAGAACTTCCCCTAGTGAGGAAGCAATTCAATTTTTTTTTTTTTTTTTTTTTTTTTTTGTGGGACCAGGATTTGAACTCTTGACCTTGCACTTGCCCAGCAGGCACTTGTGCCTCAGAGCTATCTCCCCAGCCCCAGCAATTCAATTTTTAAGCTTTAAGAAACCGACTTCATGTACACCCTCTCCCAGCCCCTCCCGCTGCTGTAAGCTCCATGCGGTGGCAGTCTGCAAAATCAGTAGCTTCCCGTCACCAAAAACATCAACGGTGAGAAAGACAGCAAAAGGCTAGAGAGCGATTCTAGACTAATGCAACCCACAGGCACATGGCAAACACCTACCATACATGAGTTCTGATTGCCTCCTGCCCAGGGAATAAGAGACTATCCGTGACAGTGGGCACAAGGGGGCTGATACTGGATTAGTTGAATAAATATGGGCTTTTATTCTGTTGCTTTGATCTAGAGTCTGCCCATGCACCTGTGCCCCACCAACTATCACCGTCTTAATTACTATATATAGTTTGCCTAATAAATTCCTCTAGCTTTGCTCTTTATGAGTGCGTTGCTATCTTTGACCTTTTAAACATCCATAAAAGAAAGTTCTACCCTCTGTCCATCTTATGCCAAGAGTTTATCAAGAATAAATGTCCACTTTTTCAAATGCTGTTTTTGAATCTAGTAAAATGATTACATGACTTTTCCCCTCTAGTCTACTAATGGTGAATACTCAGAGTGGAATTTCAAATGCTACACCCATCTGAGCTTCTAGAAAAAGCTATAATTGGTTATGAGGCTTTATCCTTTTAGATATTGAATTCATCTGTTAATGGTTTGTGCAGGACATTTTCACCCAGCAACCAAGAGTGAGGGGCTCACAGGGATTCTTCTGTTTTTAGCCTCCCAAGCACTGGGATTACAGGCTTGCCACCATGCCCAGTCTCAGTTGCCATCTCATTGAGATGGGGGGGTCAGGGGCACAACACAGGATCTGGCATGGCACAGCAGGGATCGAACTCAGTCCGAGGTGCTCTGCCTAAGCAGGTGCTTTAGTCCATTGAGCTATCTGGCCAGCCCTCTTAATCACATTTTAACATCAGTATCATATAAAATAAATGTTCGGGAAATACGTTACAAAGTGTTTTCAACTTTTCTAATTCCCTGGAAGATTGTGGATAAGAGTAGGACTACCTCTTCCTCACAGATTAGAAATAACTCCCCTGGGAAGCCATCTGAATCTTGAGTTTACTTTCTGGGCAGGTTTCCAGGTATTGGACCTATTTATTCGGTGCAGAAGTATTCGGTTTTCTGTGTTTCTATGGTCAGTTATAGTAAGTTATGTTTTACAAACAACTCAAAAGTCCTGTTCATTTGACCTCATTTTTTTACATGTTGGCCCCAATTTGTTTGTAAGATTCCGAAGGGCCCTTTCTATTTCTCTTCATCAGTATTGCTGATCGGTTATCAATTCTACTTGCTTACTTCCACTGACCAACTTGGGCTTTCTTGAGCCTACCTATGATTATTTGTCTTTTTCCTTTGACTCATAGTGATCCGCCTGCTTCTGCCTCCCAAGTGCTGGGATTACAGGCGCGCCACCACACCCAGACTCAGCGCCCTCAAGAGTGGGGCGGTGCAGCAGGGCGGCACAGCAGGCGGAGCCAGGAACCAAACCCTGGGCCCTGAGCTTCCCTAAGCAAGGGCTTAATCCATTGAGCTATATCACGTTACCTATGGTTATTTGATGTCTGTTTTGATCTCACTTTTCTGCATTCTTTGAGCTTAACTTGGTTATTTTCCTAATTTCTTAAACAGCAGAACAGAAGAAGCTACTTATATTATTGATGTTTGCCAGCTGTTCTTTTCAGGATATAAATTTCCAGCTAAGGGGCTGGTGAGAGAGCTCATTGGAATAAAGCACCTGCTTAGGCAAGCTTAGGCAACCGGAAGGACCGCAGTTCCATCCCCAGCACCACATGCTGAGCCAGCCCACCACCCCCCCCAGGGCAGGCTGAGCTGGCCATAACATAAATAAAGTTAAATTTCCAGCTAAGCTTCACCAGGCAAATTTCACACATGTCCTATTCTCATTGTCATTCATTTGAAGGTATTTTCTGTTCTTTCTGGGTTTTTTTTTTTTTTATTGTTTTTTTAATAGTACCAGGCATTGAACACAGGACCTTGTGCTTCCCAGGCAAGTTCTTATTCTGCTGAGCTATCTCCCCAGCCCTGAAGGTATTTTCTAATTTCTAGAAAGATATCATTTAATTTGCAAACATTTGGGAATTTCTCCTAATTTTATTAATGACTTTTACTCAGCGGTTATCCTACCACACCCAACTCTATTCAGTTGTTCAGAAGAAGCTTAGGGTATGGCCCCTAATAGGGTCATTTTTGGAAGTGCTCCTGTGTGCTTACAGGAGAGTAATGTCATCCAATTGTTGTGTATTATCTTATATTTATAAATGAGATCAAGTTTATTTATTCAGATTTTTTAATCTCGATCTGATTTTCCCCTCCTTATTCTATCCAATAGAGGAAAAGATTATTAAAATGGCCCACCATGATTATGTATTGCAATTTTTTTTTTTTTGTCTTTTTGAGACAGGGTCTCACTGTGCAGTTCAGGCTGGCCTTGAGCTCACTTTTGTAGCCCAGGCTGGTCTCGAACTTGCACCAATCTTCCTGCCTCAGCCTCCCGAGTGCTGGGATTATAGGCGTGCACCACCACGCCCAGCTTGTATTGGAATTTTTTATTTCTCTTATTTGCTTTTAGTTCTCTTTATTCTTGCTTTATTTTGAGGCTGTGATATTTAGTGCATTCAAATTTAAAATTTTTTTTGATGGGTCGACCTTGGTATAATTAGGAACAATCTCTTCTTATCTCTTACAATGCTTGTTGCTTAAAATATAATTGGCAATTGGGCTCAGTGGTAGAGTGATTGTCTCGTATGCATAAGGCCCAGGGTTTGGTCCCCAGCACCACAAAAACAACCAAAAATATATATGATTTGTAAGATGCAGGTATAAGTTCTCCTACTGTCTTCTTAGGGGGTTCATGTGGTGTCTTGGTCACTTTCCTTGATGCTGGGGCAGAGTCCCCAACACCCAAGGTTAAAGGGGCAAAGGTTTTTGGCTCAAGCTTGGAGACATTTCAGTTCGCAGCTGGCTGGCTCTGAGACAGGGTGGTGGCACGGGAGAGGGTGCCATGGAGCAGATGGTAGAGGGCAGCGCGAGAGGCACAGCAGGCCCCTTTTCCTCCAGGCTTCCCAACCTGAATCCTAGCACAGAGTCGAGAGCCAGCCACCTCCAAAGACCCCTAACCATGACTCATGAGGCTTTGGGTGGACGAAGTCGATACAAGCCGCAACAACGATGTCAGGTTCGGTCTGAATGTTACCCAAAATCGCGTAAGTTGAAAGTTTGGTCCCCAGCTGGAGGCACAGTCGTGAGAGGGTGTTTACTGTGAAAGACAGAGCTTGTGTGCAGGAAGTGGTCCCTGGCTTGGCCCACGGAATGGAGACTGAGGTCCTAGCTCCCCCAGCCCTGCTGCTTCCCAGCAGTCAGGGGGTGACAGTTCCACCTCACGCTCCGCACCATGACGCCCTGCCTACCCTGGGCCAGAAAGAACAGAGCTGAGGATCCATGGCCCAAACACTCACGCCAGGAGCCACAGCCAGCCTCTCTCTGCCACCGTATCTTGTCACAACAGTGGAATGCTCCCCTGTGACGCGTGTATGCATTTCCCTGCCTTCCACACCTCTCCAAGCTGTGCTCCTCACAGATTCTCCGTTTAAACCATATTTATTTATATTGTGGCCGGCTCAGCCGGCCCTGGGGGTGAGGTTGGCGCAGCATGTGATGCTGGGAATCGAACCACAGTTCCTGCAGCTGCCTAAGCTCGCCTAAGCAGGCGCTGTAGAGCACTGAGCCATCTCACCGGCCCAGATGCTCTGTTTAGAGATTTTCATCAACTCTAACTTTGAGAATCTTTGCTGTTTAATTGTGTATTATTTCCACTTCATTGCTGAGATAGCAGCCCATGGATATTACCACTGTTTCGTTTTTCATTGTCTCCACCCTCGTCTTACCTTTCTTTCCTCTTTCGCTTTCTTTGTTAGTTATTATCCTGGACTGAATGCTGCCCCCCTCCCGCTGCCAAATTTATACTATTCCAGACCTCATATTATAACCATATTTGGAAATATAATTTTCGTAGATGTGACTGAAGTAAGGGTTAGAGCACTGTGTCAGCGCAAATCCCTAGTTACATAACGGGGAAAGCAGAAAATGTCGACTTTCTGAGCTTGGCTTTCACACGCATCCTCTCCATATTGTTGACGTACGCCCGTCTCCCACTACCAGTGAGCTCCTAGAGGTAGGAACGGGGCTTAACCCTACACTGTTTCTGTAAACAAAAGCCCTTGCACACCTGTGTTCCCAGGTGAATTATAATCTCAGATATTCTCTTTTGCCCAAATGAATGTATAAATTGTTCCAGATTTTTCTATATTTAAGGTCCATAATACATCTTTCAAACTCAACACCCTAAATGACATAAAAATCTTATAAGCCCCGAAGTTGTTTATTTGTTTGTTTATCTAGATAATGTGGTCACTTTGCACACCGTGCATGCCCAACACAAGGCTGAGGCCCCAGGAAGTATGCCACATATATTTGACTAATTCCTACTGAGTAGGTTTTATTCCTAGCCAAATATCATAGGTTATATCTAGATGTCTCCTCCCCATTAAAGCCTCCTGTGCTTACGGGTGTGACTGGGAGGCAGCCAGATTGTGAGGACACGATATGGGTTGGTGGATTAAGCCATTGATGTGTTGATAGCTATATCGGATGCAAAGTAAAGCCTGGTCGGAGGAGGGGGGCCACTGTGGGCGTGGCCTAGAAGGTGTATATAGCCTCCCCACCCCCACTCCCAGGGGGTGTTGGGTATTTCCTCTTGCAATAAGAAAGTGGCCAGGACACCAAGCTAGAGATGACTCAGCATCCCTATAAAATATTCCTGCTCTCGTCTGACCAGCTTTTGATGTGATATCTTGCCCCAGCTCTGAAAGGTGGAAGACAGCACTGCATTCATTACAAGGCCATCAAAAATTGATGACACTAAGAGTCAGCCTTATAAAACTTCAAAATCTCTTGTAAATATGAGTCAGAGTCTGAGTAATAAGCTTTTTTTCTCTTATGGGTAATAATGTCATTTCTGGAACGGGCTGTGCTCTGCACGGGAAGTGCTCCCAGATCACATTGTGAGAAATTTCATTTTTACAACTAGAACACTGAATTCCAACGTTGTTGAGAACTTATCCAAAGTATACCATAATTGTAGTTCTTATGTTTGAAAATCTGAAAACAAGTTCTGATGCTTTGTGCTTGTCACTTTTCCATTGCTGAGACAAAATATCTGCCAGCTTAAACAAGGACAAATTTCATTTTGGTTCACAAATGCAGAGAGAGCAGTCCATGGCCGGCTGGCTCCAGAGCAGAAAGCTGTGGCAGAAGGGCCGAGCAGAGGACAGTGACTCAGCCCACAGCTCCCAGGAACCAAGAGAGACAGCAGGAACTTAACCCCAGGCTCCTCCCCAGGGACCTGCTTCCTCCAGCCAGACCTGATAGCAAGTTGAGCTATGAATTCATTAGTGAATCCTGATGAGTCAAGTGCCTCAATGATCCCGTTACCTTCCAGGCATCCCACCTCTAAACACCGTGGCGCTGGAGATCGACCGTGAAGACACGGGTCTTTGGGAGCTGCTCCATAGGTGAGCCATGGACAAAGGCGTGACCCACAGATGGGCTGGGGGTTCTACTCAGCACCTGTGCCCTCCATAAGCAGCCACGCAGGGCAACAGCTGCCTTCCTGAACACGGCTAGGCATCACGAAAGAGCAAGGGAAGTCTGCGGAGGACCTCAGCTCGTAAGTAAATGCTCACCCCAGAAACGATGTCTGTGCGGGCCTCATGGAACTGTGCATGCTCAGCAGCTCATTGGCGATCACTTGTCAATGGGCAAGCCCAACCTCAAGAGGCTAAACAGCGTGATGCTGTCACGCTTCTCAAGGGAGGCACTAGCAATGTGTGGTGAGCAGCAGCGACCACCAGAGCCTCTCCTGGAAGCCCTAAGCCTGAGCCTTTAGGCGCTGTGCGTGGCTGCAAAGGAAAAGCCCAGGCAGAAGAAAGCAGCTGGAAACCCAGAGATCCATCCCGGCTGAACGAGTAGCTCCCACAGGGGCTCCCGGCTCGGTCGCCCTCACCCTGAACCTCAGGCTTCCAGGCTTTGCCCGCCACTGCGCTGATGTCTGAGTTCAAACTCATGGGCCATCTCAGGATCCTGCTGGGTGAGGAATCTCGACTCTATGAGGTCAGGTGTCTTACTTTTTTCCCCTCAGTGCTAAATGCATGGTACTAATATTAAGTCATTGACACTTGGATAAGTTCAAGTCAGCTGCGGGTTGTTTTGTTTGTTTGTTTGTTTTGTTTTGTTTTATTGTTTTTTGTGGTACCAAGGATTGAACTCAGAACCCTGTACTTGCCAGGCAAGCGCTTATTCCACTGCGCTATCTCCCTGGCCCTGCTGTGGGTTTGATTGGAATGAAAAGATCTCAGTGGAAGAATCAGGTCATGGGCTTCTCTGGGAAAGACAAGGGGGCGCCTGGTCATGGGCGAGTCTGATGAAGGCACGAGTGGAAATTCTCGTGCCTGCCTACAAGTGAGGAGGGAGCCTTCATTACAAAGGGGAAGTCTTGATTATCAGTCCAATGGGCATTGTCCTTGTTCCTTCTGCAAGCAGAGGCTGGTGAGACACTGCTTTGCAGGTGATTAAAAATGTTTTTTTTAAAAAAAAAAAAAAGATTCCCTATCATTGAGATTTTTTATTTAGTTACCCTTGGATCTAGAAATCCATGCACTCCTCAAGCTTCCCTAGAAACTCGGATGGTGTGGGTCTGAGAACCAGGCTTTGTACTCAGTCCCTAGAAGTGGCGCTGGCCACATGTCAAAAGGACACTCCTAGAGGCTGCCCTTCTTTCTGACCACCTCACTTCTGTGCAGGCATGCCCCTCCTCGGCTTCACAGAACCCCTCATGCATGCTGCACAGTGCGCGGGGGGTCACCCTCAGCACCTACCCTCTGTAGTTATCCAGTTCAATGCCTCTCTGTTCTCACAGCGGCTGCAGTTAGTTTTGATCCCCTGCCTGGATTTCTGCAGTAGCTTCTGCCCCACCTGAACCCCTCCTGCATTGTATC
>PVJA010041196.1:0-18056 GCA_004027025.1 Myocastor coypus
CCTTGATGGAGTTGTGGTCATTTTGATCCCTCTCTAGACTATCTTTTAGTAGTCTGTAGGGTTGGTTTTGTCATAGTGAAATTCTTTAATTGTTCTTTGTCATGGAAACATTTCACTTCTCTATTAAACTTGAGAGTTTTGCAGGGTATAATAGTCTGGGTTGGAGTTTGTTTTGTTGTAAAACTGGAAGTACTTTGCTCCATGTTCTTCTTGACTTGATGGTTTGTGAAGAGAAATATGCTGTTATTCTGATGGGTTTTCCTTTAAATGTGAGCTATTTCTTTTCTCTTCATTATACTGTTCATGTGTTGGATTTCTGGGATCTTACTATTACATGGCTGGCTGTGCTTTTAATTGGATTGATGTTATTTGGAGTTCTATATACTTCGGTAATGTCAGATTGTTTCCCCATATTTGGGAAGTCTTCTGCTATTGCTTCTGTCCATATCCTCTTTATATCCTTTGTATTGACTCCTTCGTTCTCATTGATTCCTGTTAGTCTTATGTTGTTCATCTTTGCATCATCCTGCAGATGTTGTATTATTTTTTCCTGCATCCTAGTTGCTTTTAAGAGATCTTTTCTTACCTTTTCATTAGTTGAAATGATACCTTTATTGAAATGGTTTTGCCAGTTTGGGCATCCAGTCCCATGGCCAGAGACTTGGCCTGATGAAGCTGTCTGGGGGAGTTGACATGTGAGAACAGTGACTCACTGCTACTGAATGGCCCTGATTCAAGGGAAATTTGTGGTTTCAGAGATTCCAGCTGTTTGCCGCTTCAGTTCCCAGCATTTGGATTTCTATAGTTGTGCCTGGAAAGTTTTAAATGCTGGCTGCTTTGAAATTAGAAATACCCTTCTAGGGAAAGATAGAGCCCCTATCAAAATGTGACTTATCACTTGTCCTAATACCCCAGGTATTAGGTGGTCAATCCTATATGGTAACAAGATTTACTACTATGGAATATGGAGCATGATTTGTAGGATGTCTAAATTAAGAGGTGAAATTTTGGTCAAGCACATATGTTGAAGAATCTCAACCAGTCATTATGCACTGTTGTTTCTTTTCTTATTTAAAAAAATACAGAGATTGCTGAAAGGTTTCTTCATACTTGGATTTGTAAATATGAACATTGACTAATACACACTACAGTGTGACAACAGAAGTATCAATTTGATAGGGTATGTATATTTAGAGAGGGCGTCTTAACAGTGGCACCACTGGCATTTGGGGCTGGCCCACTCTACATCGTGGGACTTGCTATGCATCATGGGATACTTAGCCCTATCCCTGTCCTCTACCCATGAAGGGCCAGTTTCACCTGCCAGTCATGTCAGTAAGCATTTCTGAGACATTTCCAATGTCCTCTGGAAACAAAACTGGCTCTAGCTGAGAACCACGAAGGTAAAATTCCATCTCAGTAATCCAGGACTTGTTGTTCCACTCTCCACCCTGAACCCTACTGAGAATAAGACCATACAGGAATGCTGCTCCTGGGGTAGCCAAAATAAATGTCAAAGCACTTCTACAGTCCATAAATGGAAGTGTTCCCCATGGTCTTAGTCCTTGTTTGTTTACCCCAACTGTGTGCATGTAATTTCTTCCATCACAAACACAGCCCATTGGGAGACAGTTGGATGTGAGAGAGCTTGCTCCAGCAGGCACCTGGGCAGAGGTAATGAGTTACTTCTGACAGAGAAAAAGGTGAGAGAAAGAGGCACAGGAACTGATGGGTAAGGAAAGCAAGGCTGAGTGTTAGCAAAGTTGACTCACATCATAAATTTGCTGAAGGAGGGGATCAGAGTTTGAGATCAGTTATCTTCAATCCTAAGGCTCTGATCAAAGGTGTATTTTCCACAGCGTCTCTAAACTGGAGAGAAAGCATGGGTCTAATTTACTTCCTGCAACCCTAGCTCCCAGAAGTTACCAAAATGAACTGCTGGCTGTGTCCTTCCATGCTTTTCTCCTTGAAAATTCATGTTTAATTTAGTGTCCAACCACCCAAGGCAGCCCTCAGGTCAATAAGTCCTGATCCTACCCAGTCTCTCTTTTAATCTAGCCATCGCACTTTATACACACGTGTACTCACACATTCATGCATATCTATGAAACTTTGGGTAGCTTCTATACAAGTGGGATTTTTTTCCCATTCCTTTTTTTTGGCATTTTGAGACAGGGTCTCGCTATGCAGTTGAGGCTGGCCTTGAGCTCACTTTTGTAGCCCAGGCTGGTCTTGAACTCGCACCAATCCTCTTGCCTCAGCCTCCCGAGTGCTGGGATTACAGGTGTCAGCCACCACGCCCGTCTTCTTTTTTATTTATTTTTTTAATTTTTATTACTTTTAATAAGAAATAACATTGAGACAGTTTCAAAACATGTTAGTAGGACAGCCACAATAATTGATACAATGCATATTGTTGTCTTCATAGTAGTTGTTCGGAGTACAAGATGCAGACATGAAAACTTTTCTAAGCACTATTGGTATAAATATTTCCTCTCATTGAACTAAGAGAAAGTAGTTGTATACATCGTCCAGTATTCCATAATCGCAGTGGGTTATTGGCAGAACTAGCAATGTTGGAAGCTATTGATTTAAGCCTTTTACAGCTCAACATACTAATCTAGCTTTACATTTTATGCCTCATGGTTAAACTTTTCTGATGGATGGTTAAGTTCAAGTTAAAGCAAGACCTATATAACAAAACATGTAATTTTTGTATTTGACAAAGTCAGTCAAATCCCCTTAAGATTTACCTTGAAACCATGTATAGCATTTTGTAGAACTGTTGTCAGTGTCAGTCATGTGGATGAGTCATGGCCATTGCTTAACCAGTTTGCTCTCTGTGAAAGCCTGAGAGAATGTTTTCTCTCCAGGTGACTCTCCTTAGGCACACTATACAACATCAATCCCTTTTCTCTGTGGCCCCTTAATCTCCTTGAACAAAAAATTTGGGATACCAATGAGTTATAGAATGTTACAGTATAGATTCTCTTATGTCCTGAGTCCTCACTGAGCTTGAAGGACTAGGGCTAAAATATTGACTAACCTTGTAGCCCTTCTTTTTTCTCCAGTTTTTGGTCTGCAAACTTAAGTTCTTAGCCCTCCAGAAGGGAAGCTTAGTGATACTATTACCCTGTAACATAGGTACTTGAGCTTACCATCACCGTCTTTCTAAATATTAAATGCCTTAAACTTAAAACGGAACCAGTATTTTCCATCAATCATTGATATTCTAATAAATCTCTGTAGAATGTGATTTTAAAAACTTACACTTTTTTACACAGAAATTTAGAAATCTAACCATGTACAAAATTATAGCAGGTCTGCCAGGTGTGGTGGTACACGCCTGTAATCCCAGCACTTGGGAGGCTGAGGCAGGAGGATTGGTGCAAGTTCAAGACCAGCATGGGCTACAAAAGTGAGCTCAAGGCCAGTCTGAACTGCATACTGAAACTCTGTGTCAAAAAGACCCCCCCCAAAATCTATATCTATATGTATATCTATATGTATATCTGTATCTATATATCAGATCAATCCTATGGCGTTTTTCCTTATCTCATTTTCTCTTTAATTACCTTTTTTTGTTTTCTTTTAAAACAAACATTTACTTGGGAGAGAGCATAGCAATAATTGAAGTTACATTAGAAGCAGCACACATCTAGAAGACCAGAAAGAGCAGCATTCCAAGCATGATTTTGGTCTTACATGTTGCTACTCTGAGTGTTAAAAACCTATTGGAGACAAGTGGGATTTTTTTCCCCCTATATCTTGTTTTTTATGCTTTTCTGTGTCCCTTTTCATACTTAACACTGAGGCATGTATACTTCTATCTTTCTCTCTGCTTATGTAATAATATCTATGACAATATGTCTGCTACCAATCCATCCATATCCATATCCAGATATAGATATGTACATGTATATACATGGGAGTTTGATTTATAAAAATGTAACATATATTTTCTCTCCATCTGCTTTTCCAAATTTAGCAAAGTTCATAGAAGTATTTTCAAGTCCAGTGTTTATTTATTTATTTATTTGTTTATTTTTTGCAGGACCAAGGATTGAACTCAGGCCCTTGCACTTGCCAGGCAAGTGCTTATTCTACTGAGCTATTTCCCCGACCCCAAGTCCATTGTTTTTAATTCCTTATTTTTAATGGTTACATGGTACAACTGTTTCATATATTACTCAGAATTCCCATACTAATGGGTGTATACCTTGCCATTCCTTATTTTTAATGGTTACATGGTACAACTGTTTCATATATTACTCAGAATTCCCATACTAATGGGTGTATACCTTGCCCGCATTTTTCAGTGTGGCATAACTAATACCTTTGTTTATGTTAGGCTAAATTTTTATGGGACAAATCTCTGGGAGTGGGATTGTTGATTGTATTTACATTTATTTATTTATTTATTTATTTATTTATTTAGTCTTTTTGAGACAGGGTCTCGCTATGCAGTTGAGGCTGACCTTGAGCTCACTTTTGTAGCCCAGGCTGGTATCGAACTCACACCAGTCCTCCTGCCTCAGCCTCCCAAGTGCTGGGATTACAGGCGTGAGCCACCATGCCCGGCTTGTATTTACATTTAAATAGGACTTGGCAGGTTGTTTTAGAAATAATGGATTTCCATTTTCTCTGATTTCCTTAAGAATAGCACCCTTCTTTGTGTATTTTTCTGTTGGTTTATTTGTTTGTTGATGACAGAGTTTGTTGTTCTGTATCCAGATGCCCCCCAAAGCTTCATGCAGTCATAAGAGGGGAGTTTTCAGAGGCGGCTGGTGACTGGTGATGGTGCAATGTTAGGATCAAGGAACGGTTTGGGATTAAGGGCGAGTGAGTCCTGAAGCAGTTCACTGATGACTGTGGCACCACCCTGATGCTGGTAGCCTGGATACAATATAAAGGACAGAAACACACCCACTTTGCTGTCCTGCTTGCTTTGCTGCCAGTTGCCTGCCATGAAGTGTCCTCTGCAACAATATGCAGTGTGCCAACTGTTAAAAAAAAAAAAAAAAAGTAATGCTTATTGAAAGTGTTAATGTTTAATTGTTTGATCAATCTTATATACCTATATCTATTAATCTAAACTGATCCGATGATGAAAATATGTAATATAACCATTGTTAAATTTAAAATAAAATAAATATTTATTTATTTAAAAAAAAAAAAAAAAAGAAGAAGTGTCCTCTGCAATGCTGCCCTGCCTTGGAGCCAGCTGCTAAAGGATGGAAACCTTATAAACTGTGAACTAAATGAGCTTTTCCCCTTTCAACTGCAATTGTTGGGTATTTTGTCTCACATGTGAAAAAAGTAAATCAGGCTGGCCTCGAACTTTCAATAGTCCTTCTGTCTCAGCCACCTAAGGGATGGGATTACAGGCATGGGTCACTTTACCTACCCTGTCTGTTGGTTTAATTGTCTTTTTTTGTTGTTGTTGTTGATTACCACCCATATTTATTAACGGCATTTTGACATTAATTTGTTAACCTGCTATGTTTCTTTCTTTTTATAATCCTGAATTAAGAGAGTATACATTATGTCTAGATTTTGTCCTAATATATTTGTGATATATATATATATATATATATATATATATATATATACATATATATATATACATATATATATATATATATATATAAATGCTATGTATGTAGCATTTCATTTTATTTTCTTCAGATGGTGAACCACTTATTAAATATATCTATAGAATTGAGAGATCACTATCTATCTATCTATCTATCTATCTATCTATCTATCTATCACCTATCATCCATCTGTCTATAGTGCTGGGGATTGAACCTAAGGCCCTTGCACTGAGTTTTACCTTGAGCCCCCCCCCTTTTTTTTTTTTTTAAATTCTGCCCAAGCTATGCTTCAACTTTCAGTCATCCTGCCTCAGCCTCCCAGAGTGCTGAGATCACGGGTCTGTGTGACTGTACTACATGTGTCCTTGGTTGCTATTTTTACATTGTCTGTTTCTTAATTTTCAACAGCGTGGTGTTCAGTAGCCCATTCTGAGGTCAGCTGTGTGATAGATTCTCTCTTCTTTCTTTTGGGGAAGCACGGGCTGACAGTGATGCACCTCGCAGCCTGGTCAGGGAGCTTCGAGATCATGCTCATGCTGGTTAAAGCTGGAGTGGACCAGAGAGCCACGAGCCGGGTAGGTGCTGCCCTGCATCTGGACTGCTGCTTTCCCCCGGAGGGGAGGGTGTGGGCTGCGGGGTGAGGCCTCCTTTCTCTCCCTCTCCTCCTGGCCTCTTCAGGATGGGCTGAACGCGCTACACTTTGCGGCCCAGAGCAACAGTGTGCGCATCGCGGACTACCTCATCCGGGACCTGCACCTGCAGGAGCTGGACCAACGTGACCAGGTGTGCTTCAGGGATGGTGAGGGTGGCGGTGGCTGACAATGCCCTCTGGGCCCCGTTTCTGATTTCCTCCTGCCCCTGAAACAGCTACAGACCTGTTGGCGTAGCCGGAACCCCAGCCACTATGTTGGACACAGAATGGAAGGAAAGGGTTGGCTGTGACCATGCAGAAGGCATAAGTTTTGGAGAAGCAGACAGGTCCATTTTTCTTTTCTAGAATTTTCTCCTGCCCAGTGTGTGGACAGTGTCCACTCCCTACAGCATTCAGACTATGTGTCCCCTTTTAAGAATGTATTTTACTCCATGCTATGCACTCAACAATTATGGAATACAACACAGTTTTACTGTATTTGGCTGTATTCCTTTTCCTTTCATAAGGAGATACATAATATAACAGCTACCACTTCATGGGTATTTATTAATGTGCTGTTGTGGAAGGGACTTCAGTGACAGTCTAGGGCCTGGCCCACGTAGATTCTCTCCCTATTATTCCTGAGGGACCGAATGACTTCATTAACCCCATACTAATCTGATAAGGTAGAGAAGATTTTGCTCGTTTTTAGAAGTCAAGAGTCAGAAGTGGTCCAAAGTCTCTACACTAGAAAGTGACAGCAGCTGGATCTGAAGCCACTTTGACTGACAGTGATTTAGTAATTTGTCCAGGATGTCGTCTCAGGTGGCAGTAGGCATTGTCAGAGTTGGAGACTGTCTTTTCCTACACTTCACGCTCTGTGTCTCTTTTGGGTACACTGGAGCCACTGATGCACCTGCAAGCATCTGATGTCTCCGTAGTGGCACAGACTTTATGAGTAGGGCTTACCTGGTTCTGTGCACTACAGCAGCGTCCCTGAGCTTGGGCCTGGCCTCAGAGGAGCAGGGCTCCCAGCAGAGGTGAGTGATGGGCAAATAACACAGCTTTGTGTTCACAGCTGCTCCCTGGCGTTGTTGGCATCACTTCCTGAGCTCTACCTCCTGTCAGATTAGGGCAGCATTAGATTCTCATACAGGTGCAGACACAACTGAGAATTGGGCATGTGAAGGTTAGAGCACGCACTCCTTCAAGTCATCCTGAACCTGCCCTGCAAACACTCTGTCCCATGGAGAAATTATCCTTGGTGCTGAAAAGGTTGAGATCACTACACAAGCCCCCCTCCCCTTTCTTTCTTTCTTTTTTGCAGAACTGGGGATTGAACTCAGGTCCTTGCACTAGCCAGGCAAGTGCTTATTCTACTGAGCTATCTCCCCAGCCCCTAAGCCATTATTTTCTTTTGTTTTTCCTTTTTGTCTTTTTTGAGATAGGGTCACCTGACAGGTCACCTATACAATTCAGGCTCACCTCTACCTCTCACTTTGTAGCCTAGGCTGGCTTCAAACTCATACTAGTGCCCTGTGTCAGCCTCCCAAGTGCTTGGATTAGAGATATATGTCACCATGCCTGGGCTGGATGTTGATTTTTAAAAAGTACTTTTATGTATCAATAATAGGATTACATAGTTTTTCTTCTTTAGGTTGTTAGTATGAGAGACTACATGACTGATTTTAAAGTACTGAACCACTCTTTCATTCTCAGGATAAAGCCCTAATTGAGCCAAGGGCATAGCTCAATAGTACAATGCTTGCCTGGCAACTGTGCAATTCTGAGTTCCAGTCCTGGCACCAAAAAGAAAAAAAAAAAAATTCAAAAAGGACAAATCCCATTTATTTGGGCATGGTGTATTACCCATTTTTACATAGTAGTGGATTGGACTACATTGCATTGCATTGGATTGGTTAATGAAACTTGCTGTCTGGGGGCTGGGGAGAGAGCTCCATGGCACAAGTGCCTCCCTCGCCAGTGCAAGGTTGTGAGTTTGAACCACGGCCTTGCAAAGAAAAAGAAATCAAGCCAAAACAAAAAACTTGCTATCTGAATGCAAATGTGTGTGGCATGTAATTCTTACAGTCAGTGTGACATTACATTTGTGTCCTTTTGTATAAATGAGAGTAAAGCATGACCATTCTTTTTAGCTTTTGTGTGTCTGTTTACATGCTGAGATCTTGAGATGGTTTAGGGTATACACAGAATGACCAAGTCCTTTCAGTTGTATTGGAGGCAAAGGCTCTGGGCGCACTAGTTCAGTCCTGTAATAAAACTGGATTGATCACTGGAAAGACAAACTAAGGGTACAGTTTATCATGGTACATGGCTACAGTCAAGTATGTTGCTGAGAGCCACTTGGAATCCTGGTGCTAAGGGCTAAGTGAGGAGGGTAGTGGGAGTGCTTGTTTAATGAGTACAGAACTTCAGTCCCCCCCCCCTTATTATGTATTTGGTATAAGACCTCACTACACAGCTTGGACTTGTAGTGATCCTCCTGTTTTCAGTCTCTCTGGCACTGGAATTATAGGTGTGCATCACCATGCCCAGTCTTGGTGCTGGCTCAGTGCGCCTGAGGGTGGAGCCAGCATACCATGTGGTGCTGGGGAATAGAACTCTGGTCCTGTGCTTTCCTATGCAGGTGCTTAGTCCTGTGAACTACTTCACTGGGCCCAGAATTTCAGTTTTGCAAGATGAAGACTGTCATGAAGATAGAGGGGGTGATGTAACACAACAGTGTGAATGTACCTAGTACCACTGAACTATCCACTTCACAATGGCTAAGATGGTAAATTTGATGTTATTAAAATTCACCACGATAGAGCCAGGTGTGGTGGCACACCCCTGTATCTCCATGTAACTTCCATCTGGTGATCAAAACTAAATACACAGATGAAAATGTTTGGGGAGAGGCCAGGCATGGTAACACATGCCTGAGATCCCAGAACTCAGGAGGCTCAGGCAGGAGGACTGCTGAGAGTTTGAAGCCAGCCTGAGCTGCAGAGGGAGACCATGTCTAAAAAAAAAAAAAAAGTTTGGGGAGGTTGGGGAGGGAAAGAAATAGGAAGGGAGCCCTTAATAAATATATTCCGGTTGGACCTTTGTGTGATGCTTTATAGTTAGGTTGGTTCCAGCTGTGGACACAGAGAAAAGCCTGCTGCTCTAAAGCAGTCTGGGCTGGAAGTCAAAATGTGAAGAATCTTCCTTTCTGGAGGGGTGGGAGAAACAAACAATAAGGAAATTGGAGAAGACATTTGATTTCTACCCAGTCAGCCCTCAGTCTCCTCGGGATTGGCCTCCCCCAGGCCACCCCACACCCAGCCAGCACCCTGCCTTCCTAGTCCACTGGCTTTCTGTTCCGCTGACCCTCATGGTGCCGTGGCCTTTTCTCAGCTCTCTAGCTATTTAGTGGTCTCCTTTATCTGGGGCTTACTTTAAAATCCTGACACTGACTGAGGGGAAACATTGGGGGTGTGGATGTGAACAGGAGACCCCGCACCGAGGGACTTTGCATGGGATCCCCTGTCAACATCTCAAGGATCCCTGTAGTAAGGAAAAGTCATGTGATGCTTTGGGTACCTGTGTTTGGCTAATAATTCATTTAATTTAATAATCATGGAGTAAACTTTAAAAATAATTTATGATAAATAATTCTAACCCCTCAGTCTTCTTTACGTGCAAAAACAATGAAATGAGTTGAATGAAAACATATTAGGTTAAATACACAGTGAGTTAATAAAAGAAAAAGGGAAGGGGGATCCCAGATCCTTCTTATTTAAGTTATCAAGGAGAGGAGATTAGGATTCTCAGCTGACAATGTCCAGTGTCTGTCCAGACCTAAGTCTGTTGCTCTGACACCAGGCTGAATGACCATTTTCCTGCCTTTCAAATACAGAAGGGCTTATCAGACCCACTTGGACACAATGAAAATGTATTGGGTGGATTAAAAAATAAAATGAGGAAAAATAAATAAGTAAAATGAGGACTTCCTCTTTTTTGGCTGGAACCATGGAGATATAGAAGAGAAGAAAAAAGAAGGTTCCTGCTATGCCAGAAACCCTTAAGAAAAAGTGAAGACATTTTTCAGCATTGAAGATAAAGCACCTGAGCAAGAAGTTTGCCCAGAAGATGCTTCACAAGGTGAGGAGGAAGCTCATATATGACAAAGCCAAGCACTATTGTAAGGAGTACAGACAGATGTACAGAACTGAGATCCGAATGGCTATGAGGGTGAGAAAAGCTGGCAACTTCTGTGTCCCTGCAGAGCCCAAACTGGCATTTGTGATCCGGATCAGGGTATCAATGGTGTGAGACCAAAGGTCCGCAAGGTGTTGCAGTTTCTTCACCTTCATCAAATCATCAGTGGTTCCTTCATTAAGCACAACAAGGCTTCAGTTAACATCCTGAGAACTGTGGAGCCGTACATTGCATGGGGGTACCCAAACCAGAAGTCAGTAAATGAACTAATGTACAAGTGTGGCTATGGTGAAATCAATAAGAAGCAAGTTGCCTTGACAGGTAATTCACTGATTGCTCGATCTCTTGGTAAATATGGCGTCATCTGCATGGAGGATCTCATCCATGAGATCCATACTATTGGAAACGCTTCAAAGAGGCAAATAACCCCCTGTGGCCATGCAAGTTACCATCTCCACGAGGTGGAATGAAGAAAAAGACCTCCCATTTGGTGGAAGGTGGAGACGTGGGAACTAGGGAGGACCAGATCAGCAGGCTTGTTAGAAGGATGAACTAAGGCACCTACCACGGTGTTTTTGACTTGGTCGGTTAATAGAGTATCTGCTTCCAAGTTGAAAAAGATATATAAAATAAAGTGAGATGTGATAAGAAACTATAATTTAAAAATACTGTATATCTTTGAAATTCCTGTTATCTGGCTTAATGACATAAGCCAATCAGAAGAAGATTTATGTCTCACTTTATTACCACCTCATCTTTGCACTCTCTTTAAGGCATTTGTAGGACACAGATGGCTGGGATGTCCTCTCTGTGGGCGTAACTTGGTGTTTACATCTTTTTCCTAGGCGATGCCATTCCAGAAGGGCTCTAGCATTCAAACCCACTGCTGTGGTCTTGGAGGGGAAAGTGCTTCACCCCTGATAGCTGCGGTGTCTTCTCAGAACCTCCTCTGCCTTGGGCTTTCTCTTAGGAGTGGGTCCTCTGCCACTTTCACTATGAAGTGGTGCAGAGATTTGAAGGGACCACAAATCAGACCGAAGGCCATTTTGGAGCTGGACAGATCTCTGACCCTTCAGCTGTTTGTGGTGCAATAGCTGTTTATCTCCGTAAACTGGTACAAAGCCGAATCCCGAGTCCTGTGGTAGCAGTATCAGTCTACGGCAGCGGAAACTTCACTCGCTATGATGACTAGAGGCGGAGCTTTTGGGAAGGGTTTAGGATTAGATAAAGTCATAAAGGTGGAGCCCCTGCTTGAATCCTTCCAGGTTTTTAGAGGCAGAGGGCGCAAGACACATGGGACCCATGCCCTGAACCAGGACTTAGCCAGGGAGAATCCTTTCCCGGAGGAGAACCAGGAGTCAAAATCAACTTCTGTCTTCAGGAAGTAGCCTGCCTTTGATATTTCTTTGTAGTAATGAAAAATGGGTTGATATAGCCTCCAGATAGATACCTATGTACTAGAATTCTGTTACAAGTGTTAAAAATCCATCTTAATCTAGATAAAGGATGAACTGATAATTGAAGGGTTTGAGGACTTTTTTTTTTTTTTTTGTGGGACCAGGGTTTGAACTGATGACCTCACACTTGCTAGGCAGGCACTTATGCCATGGAACTATTTCCTCAGCCCCTGAGGATGTGTCTTGATGAGTTTAGGCATGGCTTGATCCAGTTCATTTCCTTCTTCTGGTTATCTGTGTATTGGCATTATTCACAGGTATGCTCTTTATGTGGCGGGCAAGATGGCTATTATCAGCTCAGATATATATCTTTTTTTTTTTTCTTTTTTTTGGCCCATAAGCAGTAAAAAAGACCTCTCATCTCTTATTCACACATACATTTCAGGAACAGTTTTGTCTGGCTTTGTTTCAATCTTACTCTCAACCTTGAACCAATCACTGTGACAGGAATGGGTTATGCGATCACTTTGTGTGACAGGAAATAGGCAGTAAGGCCTGGCGACCACAGCACCTAGTGTCCTAATGACGCAGTGCATGTGTGGACACATGGGGTTACTGCAAATGAAGCCAAGGTGCTACTGGCAGGAGAAGGATAAACTGAAGTTAAAATCCACAAATGTCTGCTTTAGTGCTGTATCACTGAGTTCAATCCCTGGGTCTTTTTAAATTCTATTTTGGGACAAGTTTTGCTTAGTTGCCCAGGCTGACCTTGAACTTGTGATTTTCTGCCATAGCCTCAGGAGTAGCTGGAGTTACAGATGTACACCACCACCCCTAGCCCAACCCAAACTACGGATATTTTAAGAAAAAAAAAATACAACCCCCCCCCTAAAAAACGCAGGGGCTTGATTGGTGTTCTCAGCCCAAGTGTGAATTGTTCCGGATGTGACTCCACCCAGGGACTCAAGTATAGCCTCAGGGCTCTTTGCTTCTTCCTGTTTTTCAATTCTGCTGTCTACCAAGCAAGCTTCATTCTCAGGCAGGGTGTCTTCTCCATCCAGTGCCAAGGAGGGCTACTGACAGCCCTCCTAAAAATAGTGTGTGCCAGGGAAGCATCACTTGGGCAGCTCTGAGTGGTCTGGTGCAGCCTGTCCTATCCCCAGATAAGCCCTGTGGCCAAGGAGAACAGGGTAGAAGGGAAGAGTCTAGCTAGGGCTGGGAGCTGTACAGATGGGCCAGTGGGGAAGTTGCAGGTGCCCATCTCCTGGTGCAGTGGGTTGGCAGGCTTTGAAGGCTGCCTTGCACCATTTGTGATGCCCAGCTCCTATCCACATGCACAGCGCCATGCTGAACCCTGTGCCCTCATTGTGTGCTAATGGGGCACCAGGCCTCGGTTACCACAGTGTCTAAATCACCAGTGAGGCCCTCCTGCCTGCTGGACTGTGAGCTGCCTTGGGCTGCGTGTTCTTCCTCTACTGCCTTTCCCAATTATCTGACCTCTATAAATGTGCTCAGCAAGCAGAGAATACAAGATGGGTGGCTTACAAAGATGTGTGACCCAGTGTTCTCAGCTAGTATATAATTACTGTCTCTTCGCCCTTCTTTCCCGATTTGTTTACGTGAACTTTTATCTGTTGTCATTATTTGCAGATGTTTGTAAAAGTCAAGCACAATAATTTTGGGGCTATTATTTCCAAATGGCTTAAGGCCAATTAGTGCCTACTTTGCAAGCAACAAGCTGTGACTCTAAGCTGTCCATCCTTCTCTTTGTCCTTTTATTAGTGATTTCATGTGACAGAAGAGTTCCGTTTTTAGCTCAGGAGGACTGAGGATGTAGATCTCATTGAGAGATGTATCAGGCCCAGAAATTATGACTTATGTGAACTTTTGGATCCAATTTATTTCTCCAGATTCCACAAATACTTGGTTATACACCTACAAGGGACTGATTTTTATAGGTATTTTTTTTTTAATTTTTAATCTTTTTTTTTTTTTTTTCTTTTTGTACTGAGGCTCGAACTCAGGACCTTGCACTTGCCAGGAAGGCACTTATTTCTAGTTTTGTTTGGTGTTTGCCATTTACCGTGTCAGCATTTTCTCTTCCTCTACTTCCTGTCCACCTGCTAGAGACTTGTGAGCTAACAGTGCAGACATCTTTTCATCAAGCTGTATTGCCAAATGGTCAGGTCTCACACAGACCCAGTAGCTTTTATTTTTTCTTTTTAGACAGGATCTTACTAGTAGTTCCAGCTGGCCTTAACTCACTATGTCGCCCAGGCTGGTCTTGAATTCTTGACAGTCCTCCCGCCTCAGCCACGAAAGTGGTGGGATTATAGGAATGGCTAACCGTGCCTTGCCTCAGGACCTGTTTTGTAAGGCAGGCATTTGAATCTTTTTTGTTTCACTGCACTGCAAACATCTTGCTAAGCTTTCAGTTAATAATATCTATGCTGAGTTGTGAATGTATTCTTCACTTTAGTTGATGAAAATAGGCCTGTCCCTATTTTTTGATGCCTGTTTCATTTGCCTGCTTTTAAATACCTCAAGATAAGAAAATTAAGTTTTCTGTGGGTCTTTCATTTTTTGTCATGACACTTTGGCTATCGCACATACAATCTCTATTGGCAACATGACAAGGTGGAAAAATTATCATAATCAGGAAATTCTACATTTGAATTTCCCAGTGAATCTAATTTAGACACTTCGCCTCAGCTGTAGACTCTGGATAATGTTTGTTTCTCCATTCCATTTCTTACGGAGCTATTCTTAAGGGCTTTCTTATTGATTCTTATTTAAGAAGGTCTACACAGCAGGTGATAAAATGTCATCTGTGAACGAGCCACATATATAGGGAGGTGTGGAGAATTTCATTTCAGACATTTTTTTATCAGTGATGTGCTGAGGTAGCGTGTGGTGTATAATAGCTTCTCAGGAAATCACTGAGAGAAAGAATCACTGAATATGTATGTGTGGAGAGTGCATAACATCTCTCCATTTGCTTGTGACGATTCTCTTCTGCTCCTTTTCTTTTAAAAAATTTATTTATTTTTGTTGTTGTATTTCACTACACAGATCCTCCCTGTTTTCAGCCTCCCAAACTCTGGGATTATGGGCACAAGCCACCACACCCAGTCTCAATCTCAGTCCCAGTGTGCCCTGGGGGCAGGGCTGGCATGGCAGTCCTGGGATTGAACCTCAGTCCGTGTATCTGCCTAGGTCTGATGCTTCTCTTGTCATTATGAAACTCAATATGAGTGTGCCATTTCCCACAGTTTTGGGTAACAACCTAGAGCTGTATCTGGCCTGGAGTAAAAGAAACTGTCACCTCTCCTCTATGAGGGGCTCAGAAGTGCTATGAGCACAAGGACCGTCTTGGCCACCTCATCCTTGAAGTGTCACCAGCCTTGATAGTCTCTTGCTCTTTGCTAAGAGTGTAATAAATGCTACAGTTTGCCTTGGATTTTCAGAAAGGAAGAAAACCATTTCTCTTGGCGGCTGGGAGGGGTCACCTGGAAATGATAGAAAAGCTGACCCAGCTTAACCTGCACACTTCAGAGAAGGACAAGGTGAGCTGGACTTTGATTTCCTACCTGAAAGTGAAAGAAAGGGAAAGTGAAAACAGCAACTGGTGTGGAGGTTTGGATGTAGCATTTTGACCCACAGTGGAACTGTTGAATTGTTACCCCACAGGGGATTGTGGGCTACCAGGTGTGACCCAACCATCCTTTTAGCTATAGACTGACCTTAGTGTTAGTCTTGCCTTCAGAAATGTTTAAAAACCACTTGGCCTCATGGAATTTCCCACTTTCAACTCCTGTGCTTTTCTCTTCTCTTGAAATCTGCTTTGTCCCCAGTCCCAGGTAACTGGGGAGGGAAAGCCCAGAGGTAGACTTCAGTGTGTAGAGAAGCATTTCTGGTGGCCTGATAAAGGGAGATTTCTGTATGTGGATGTATGCTTCACAGGAATCTGCACACTTTGAAGACTTTTGCCATAATTAAACCGACCTCTCAGAGCCCTGACCAGTTTGCCCTCACTTAGGCTAAGTGTCACCACTTTGTTTCTCATTGGTCAACTCTTTGCTAGTGTATTGGTAGGAAAAGTAGAGCAAGGAACATAAGTGATCATTTTCTGTGTCCAGTAACAATTTTTTTAAGAAAATTTAAATCTTCAAAATTTATAAGTTAGTCTTAAAGCTGTGGCTAATAAGGCCTACCTACATTCTGGGCAGCGGATCTAACCCTCAGAACTCTGGCTGTGGGAACGGGGCCCCCTGGCAGGCAGGGCTGGAGTGTGTGTCTCTGTTGCAGGAGGGAAACACAGCCTTGCACCTGGCTGCGATGCACGGCCATGGTCCTGCGGTGCAAGCACTGCTGACTCAGTGGCAAGAGGTGGACGAGACCAACCAGGTAGGTGGGAGCACTCATTCCAGACTGACACAGGGCTTCAGACGGGGAGGCCTAGAGGAACTGCTTCTCCAAAAGGAGCTGTAGGAAAATAAAGATGTGGGCACCACGGGGTACAAAATGTGACAATAAAAGACTGCAGCGTTTCCCTCCAAGTCTTCTTGGACGTGGTGATTATTATCGAGGCCGTGATGTTTGCATAGGCTCTGGCAGGAAGGGTTCTGAACGGACCTCAGCAGGAGGAGGGTGCAAGTAGAGAGCATTTCAGACAGAGGGAAGAACCAGGTAAAGGAGCTGAGGCATGAAAGTGTGTGTGTGTTCCAGGGCTGATACATTCAGGGTGACAGACACTGAGGATGGGGAAGCTGGGGCTAAAGCAGGCAGACCATAAAGGATGGTGCTTACCAGGGAGAGGAGGGTCTTGGACCTGTGGCCAGGGGAGATGTTGAAGGGTTTTTAGCAGTGAAGAGGAATGGAGTCCATCTTGCATGTGGGCAGTTTGAAGGGTGGAGTGGCCCTGGCTGTGGAGCATAGGGAAGAGCAGGTGGTACAGGTTGGGGCGAGTTTGCCTAAGGCCTCAAGTGGGTGGAGAGCAGCAGGGCAGAGGTTGGTTTAAGATGGAGTATAGGAGCTGTGGCTATGGAGGCAGGTCTGTGAGTGTCAGGGTCATCACTTTTTATCCTTTCAGTTAGTGACCTTTAGGGCCTGTTCTTTGGAAACGAGGCTGAGTGGAGTCCTTTCAGGCTTCATAGTTGAGTATTCTGATTATTTCTAAACTTGATACTTCTCACCAGTGATACTAGAAGAAGTGCTATCATAAGCATTCAGCATACCAGAGAGTTGAAGGCACACCATTATTCCATGCAACACTAAGAAAAAATAATGTTGCCAATTGAAATATGACACAGAAAAAGCCTTTCTGTCACTTAGACTATTTACTTTCAGCCTGGCACGGTGGTGCACACCAACAACGCAGCACTTGGGAGGCTGAGGCACAACTTCCACAAGTTGAAGGCCAGCTCAGGTAGGAGAGAGTTGTCTGAAGACCCACCTGAACCATACAGTGAGACCCTGTCTTCAAACACCTAAACCAAACCAAAATGAAATATGAATATTTGCTTTACACTTTAAAAGACTTTTAGACTTTCAATTTTTCAAAATTGATTGATGGATTGATTGATTGATGATGGTACTGGGGATTTAACCCAGTGAACATGGTGAGCTACATCCCCAGCCATTTTTATTTTGAGAGATCTCACCTAAGTTGCTCCAACTTTTGATCTTTCTGCCTCAGTCTCCCAAGTAGCTGGGACTACAGATGTGTGCAAGGCATCTGGCTTACTTTCTGTATTTTTAAATCATTCAGATACTGCATAAGGGAAAAATCAGCAATTAAGTTGGTTAAGTATTCCTAAATTCACACTGAGTTTGATTCTTCTAAATCACTTTCTTCTTCAGAACTTTGATTTCCTGCCATCAAAGGTGAGTGTGGGATAGTTCCTTAAGAGGATCATTTTTCCGAGATTTCTTTAGGTCACAGATCCACATTCAGAGGGGCAGCGAGATGGCTTAGGCAAACCCAGGCAACCGCAGGGACTGTGGTTTGATACCTGGCACCACAGGCTGTACCAGTCTCACCCCTAGGGCAGTCTGAGCTGACCATAATTAAAAAAAAAAAAAAAGAAGAAGAAAGAAGGAAAGAAAGAAAAAGAAAGTAAGAAAGAAGGAAAGAAGCCGGGCGTGGTGGCTCACGCCTGTAATCCCAGCACTCGGGAGGCTGAGGCAGGAGGATTGGTGCGAGTTCGAGACCAGCCTGGGCTACAA
>PVJA010041197.1:0-18050 GCA_004027025.1 Myocastor coypus
GGTCTTTATTGACCTTGAAGGGCTAGGGCCAAAATATTGGCTATCCTTATAGCCCTTCTTTTTCTCCAATTTTCGGTCTGTTAACTTACATTCTTAACCCTCCAGCAGAAAAGCTTTGTGATACTATTACTCTATAACATAGGTACTTGAGCTTATCATCACTGGCTTTCTGAGTATCAAATATCTTTGACTTAGCTTGTAAATGACATTTTCTGACCATCATTGTATTCTAATAACTTTCCATACAATGTGATATAAGCAGTTACCCAATTTTGACACAGATATTTGGAAATTCAAGGAAATACAAAATTGTAGCCTTTCAAGAATATGGTTTTTGGCTTTTAAGTCAGTGACTAAGCTCTAAAAGCAATTATTTATAAATTTTGGCATAGTAGAAAATGACTGGGTTAAAAAGAAAGATGAACCTTTTAATTTAATTTTGTTGTATAGTTTTACAATGTCAAAACCTGTCTCTCCATCTCTGTCTCTGTCTCTGTCTCTGTCTCTCTCTCAGAGAGATCTCCCTCCCTCCTGCCTTTCCTCCCTCTCTGCCTTCATCCATCCCTCCCTGTGTGGAAACATCAGCAATTGTGTCATCCCAAAGCACTGGCACAAGACCAACATTTGGATGCACTGGTGTTGTTCATGTCTTGTGGACATGTGTGTGACTTGTGGTGTAGTGTAACATGTGAGGGGCCAATATAAGTGTCTGAAGTCATAATCCACAGTCACTTGCAGATGAAGATTAGATTCCATCCTTCTGACTCCCTGAAAGAATGTTTGGCAGAGTCAGCTTCTGATTTTTCCATGTAAACTGCTGTAAAAGGGCGGTATTGTGATAGGACAAATGGCAGCATTCAGAAACTAGACTGTGCTAACTTTTTTATTGCTTTTAAAAATTCTTTACAGAGAATAAAAAATAGTTTTAAAAACCCGTGAGAGCGGCCAGGGAAATAGTTCAGTAGAATAAGCGCTTGCCTGGCAAGTTCAAGGGCCTGAGTTCAATCCCCAGTCCTGAAAGCAAAAACAAAACAAAACAAACATGAGAAATGATATAGAATTTTGTAATCAAGTTGATTCTTCAGGATTCCAATGCAAATGAGAAAAGAAACAGCCTATAGAGAATGTTGTTTCAGGAAAAAAAAATCAGTTTTTAACTATTGTTTGTATAATGTTTACATATCCAATTTATGTCATTAGATTTACTAAAATTGGTAATTTAGGAAGCAAAGAAATTTTATGTTGGTGGAGATTGTGTTATTGCTTGTAAAATAATATCCAACATATTTCAGAAAGTCCTCCCTTCAAAAAAAAAATGCCCATACATTAAAAAATGTATTTATAACAGGCGTGGATACAGTTACTTTGTTGGATATATTCATGAAGAACAAAGAAGCGATTGCAATAAAAGTCTAGTATTTTGGAAGGAGAGATTAATCTTATGAGTGAAGATATATAAAGCTTAGTTGGTAATGCTTTTTGAAGAACATTCCTAAATTTCAGATTTTAATCTAAAAAAACCCACATTACCTAAACTTCTTGTCATCTCTTAGCTTTCTAGTTTGGGTAGAAAGAGCTACTGTCATAGCCAGAATCCTCTAGGTGACACAGACTGCAGTTACTAGAACGTTTCTATGAAGACAGTCTGGGGCATATTGAAATTAGTAGTACAGGTTTCCAAATTTAATACTTGTGGAGCAATAAGCTTTAATTGAGGGCCCACTGGCTAAGCAGTAAGAAGAAAGAAAGCGTGGTTTTACTGATTCTTCTTAATGTGGTCTCTCTGCACAACACAGGGATTCATTACTAGATCTCCTTTATACTACCCTACACAAAACCTTCCTTGCCTTGAGATAGTGAAATACTTGACTGGGTAGACCAGTGATAGTATCTCTGCCATGATATAAATAATAATAGCAACAGTTTGTGACATTTTTAAAATTTTATTTATTTATTTAGTATTTTAGGGAAGGGTCTACAGGGCTTTCTGGGTCTCACTACTAGATTGGATTTATGATCCACCTGCTTTACAGCGTCCCAAGAGCTGGGATTACGGGCGCACACCACCATGCCCAGTCTCAGTTGCTGTCTCAGACCGTCCCGGAGGTGGAGCCAGAACAGCACTCCCCGGATGGGCCCCTGTGCCTGTTTGCAAGCATTTTAATCCACTGAGCTATTTGGCCAGCCCTTAAAAGTTGAGAAGGTTCTGGTTTACGGCATGTAGAGAGCCAGTTTTTCCAGCATCATTTGTTGAAGAGGCTATCTTTCTTCCAGTAAACATATTTGATACTTGGCCCCTTTGTCAAAGATAAGGTGGCTGGCTGGGTGTGTTTGTATTTGCTTTTGTATCTTCTAATCTGTCACATTGATCCTCAGGTCTTTTTGCCAATACCATGTTGATTTTATCATTATAGCTTTATTTTTTTAAATAATTTTTTATTTTATTTTTTTTTCTTGTTTCAGAACCTTTGTTTGTTCAGTCACTCATTTTTATGGCCGGCTCAGCCCACCCCGAGGGCAGGGCCCTGCGCAGTATGTGGTGCCGGGGATCGAACCGCGGTCCCTGAAGCTACCCAAGCTTTCCTAAGCAGGAGCTTTAGACCACTGAGCCATCCTGCCGGGCCCCTCATTATAGCTTTATAGTATAAGTTTAGGTCAGGAATTGAGGCATAAAAAACTAAATCTAGATTAGTATGCTGAGCTGTAAATGGCTTAAATCAACAGCTTTTAAAACATTGCCAGTTCTGCCAATAACCCACTATGATTATGGAATATTGGACTATGTATACAACTACTTTCTCTTAGTTCAATGAGAAAAATTTTTGTATCAGTAATGATAAGAAAAATTATCATTTCTGAATTCTCTGCTCTAAACAACTACTATGAGAATAACAATATGCATTATATCAGATATTGGGAATGTACTACTAGCATGTTTTGAAAAGTTCAGGCTGGCCTTGAGCTCACTATTGTAGCTCAGGCTGGTCTTGAAGTTGTGCTGATCCTCCTGCCTCAGCCTCTCAAGTGCTAGAATTAAAGGCACACACCACCATGCCCAGGTTTGAATTGCTTTTTTTTTTTTTTTTTACTTTTTTTTTTGTGCAGGACCGGGGTTCAAACTCACAACCTTGCACTTGCCAGGCAGGCACTTGTGCCATGGAGCTATCTCCCCATCTCCTGCTTTTTATTAAAAGTAATAAAAAATAAAATAAAAGTTGAGAACGATTGTTTTTTGGCTGGCTCAGTCTGCCTTAGGAGTGGGTATGGTAAGCCATGTGGGGCTGGGATTAAACCCCAGTCCCCTGCGCCTGACTGCGTTTGCCAGAGCAGGCGCTTGAACAACTGAGCTAAACTGCAGGCCCTGACATTTTTTAAATGGCCATTATGGTTAGCTCTAAGTCAGCTTTCCTACACACTGATCTTAGCAATGGATCCAGGTGACAGTAAGAGGTAAGTGAGGATGGTCCCAGGTGAACAGATGGCTCTCAGGTAGATAGTCGGGTTCTTTTGAATCTAATATTTGCTTCAAATTATTGTTTCTCAGTAAATGAATATAAAGTTGTCTTCTTTATGATTGGCCAGAATTATCCCTGTGTATAAAATAATACTGAAAGATGAGAGAACAAGGATATAACATCCTTTTCCTTCATTCAATTGACTTCTACTTTTAATAACTGAATGTTGCAAGACAAAATGGAGGACACTGCTGCAATTTTGAAATTCCACAGTGAAAATACTGAGTCATGTATATAAAACATCCATTCAGAAAAGTACAATTGTATTAGTTATTTTTTGAGAATGAAATATGGAAATTTAAATTCAGCTTTTTAAAAGGCCCAAGGCTATCACTGAATGTAAAAATCTCTCAGTGAGCAATAATATAAAACAATTTCTATCACGAAGTGAGGTAACTTCTCTTACTAAGAATTTATGATAGTATTTTTACATTTATTTATTTATTTATTTATTTATTTAGCAGAACCAGGAATTGAACTTAGACCCTTACGCTTGCCAGGCAAGCGCTTATTCTACTGAGCTATCTCCTCAGCCCTTTTACTATAATTTAAGAAGCATTTCCGCTAGATATAACGTCAGGTTCATATGTATGAATTAATGAAGCCTTGTCACAGAGGCCAAATTCTCTGACTAGGCAAGATGGTGACGGTCTGGTGTGAGTTCATCAAGGAAATTTTTGTCAGTTTCCCTAGAATAGGGAAGATGGGGTCATGTTCATTTTGCCAGTGAAAGAAGGGTCAGATTACCATAGAAAGTTGTTATAGTTGTATACCAAAACTCTAAAATAGGAAAAGCAAAAGTGGCAAGATTTGTTCAAATGTACAGTAAAAACTATTATGACCACCTGATAATCTCTTTTTTTGATAATCTCTTAATATCACTTCTTGATAATCTCTTAATATCACTTCTTGATTTAATTATCTTCATACCATTTTTATTTAAATATCATTCCATTGATCAACAGATATATGACCTAAAAGTGGATGTAACAAATATCATCCAGGAAAGAAATATGTTAAATCCAATCAACCAGTACTGTAATTGAAATTGTTTCTGACCTTCTATGCAGATGAGGTGATAGAGTTGAAAGAAGTAATTAGACAAATTTTTCAAAAGAGAATTCTGACTCACTTCTGTTGAACTAACATAAAAAACAAAGGCTCCTTGAGTATACATCTGCCATCCTGGTCGAGCTAGGGAGTGTTCAGGTCTTGAGAACTGTCTTGAAGTCTTTAACCATTAGCCTTCACCTTTTAACCTTAACTTCTTCCAGGTAGTAAGTTTGCCTATGCTAGTAAATAAAATTATTTTTTCCTTTTCTCCACAAAATTTGAAACTTTTGTATATAATGACTTAATACCATAGAATTAATTTTTCATGTTATAATTAAGGACTAAAATCTATGTCCTGATTTTTTGAGACAGGGTCTTACTATGTAATTCAGGCTGGCCTTGACCTGACTATGTAGCCCAGGCTGGTTTCAAATAGTCAGTGATACTCCTGCCTCTGCCTTGCAAGTTCTAGGATTATAGGTGTACACCACCTCACATACTTCAAAATTTATGTTTGTATTTTAAGAAACTACAACATATTACAGAAATTTTGAGAAATTTATTTTAAGATTCCAACTTGAAGCACATAATTTGTTTCAGACTTGTGATTTTAAATTGAAACTCAAACAATACTGGAATGTTCAAGAGAACTTTCTCATACAGTATTTGTAAATTAAACTTATTAGATTTGTAAGAATTATTTAAGGAGTTGAGTAGGATTAGATTGTCGGGCCCTTAATTTTATCTTGGTAGCCATTTGAAATGCTCATAAACTATGTTAGAGCTAATGTAAATGTAATTTAAAATATTACAGGAATTTGGTGGTAAAACTTTGAACAATGACTGGATAGTTGAGGAAGGAGGAGTTAAAGGTTGACAAGAAGGGCTTGAGGTACTTTCTATTGTGAACTATTTTATATCTGATTTTATATAAAGTAATTAAAAGGTAATTAAGAAATTCTTGATATAAAACCATTAAGAGCATTTTTGTTACATCTAGTTTTAGGCTAGGTGTCTGTGGTCACTGATTGACTGTTTTAAAAATCCATTCACCCTTAGACCTATGCCTTTTGTTGTATATAAAGTTTAGTTAAAGCTTTAAAATGTATATAAGAACTTAAGTGATCAATTAATTAATATTTTAATGTGTTTGGTACAGGGTCTCACTACACAACTTGGACTCATATTGATCCTCCTCTTTTCAGCCTACCCAGCAATGGGATTACAGGCATGCACCACTACGCCCTGTCTAGGTGGCCGGGTCAGCATGCCCAGGGGCAGGGACTCTTGCGGCATGTGGTGCCACAGACCAGACATCCGTCTCTGCACTTGCCTAAGCAGGCACTTGGTCCACCAAGCTATCTCACCTACCCACAACTTAATTAATTTATAAGTGAATTGATTGTTTAATGAAGTTGAGGTTATTCAATTTGAGTTAATCAAACTTTGATTCAGTGACTGCCTGTCAGTGATTACTCTTGGCTTTATAAATTTGTTACATTTATTAATGGATAATGAGATTCAAAATGTGAATCTAAAGCTTAAAAACTATACAATATTTGATTTATGTAGACATAGTCTATCCTTGGGCAACACTGCTCATAGTCTGTAAGGCCATGTCTACTCACTCTCCCAGCTGAATAGCCTCCTTGGGATGCACACCCGTCTTCTAGGTTCTCCTGGATGTTGTGAGTGGCACTGGCTTTTTGTGAGTGGGTGGAACTCTCCCACACACCTGTATCCTTTGCTCTGTCTCCAGCATAAGCTCATTTGCATAGGTCAACATGCCACACAGAATCTCATCCTAAAGAGAAGAGATTCTTCTTGAGAAAATTGTATACAGGATAGTGTTTCTGTGTTGGTAAATTTCAGTAGCCAGCAATCCCCAGGGACAGTAGCAGGACAGGTGATAAACTCCTTAAGGAGCTCTTACTTAGCCTGAGGGCTGTGCCAATGAACAAGGGCTAAGAGGTTAGAATTGGCTGAAGGAAGTCACAAGTAGGAGAGCTGTCTATTAAGAGCATAGCTGTGCCTGAAGGAGGTCACAGCAGGTCTTCGCCTAGCCCTCATTATAAGCCTGTACTTTTCTTTTCCATTCTCCTGGATACTTGCTCTATACCTTCTGGTTTGTAAAAGAAAATATGAGCCAATACCCACTTTCAACCAAGATTGTTTCTTAAAAAATCATTGTTTGAAAAGTAATTGTAGGGAGCTGGGGAGATAGCTCCGAGGCACAAGTGCCTGCTGGGCAAGTGCAAGGTTGTGAGTTTGAACCCTGGTCCCACAAAAAAAAAAAAAGAAAAGTAATTGTACACATATAGAGTGGCTTAGTTAGTCTACATCAAAAGATAACATTGGGTGCTTGCCTGGCAAGTACAAGGTCCTGAGTTTAATCCCTAAAACCACACACACACACACACACACACACACACACACACACACACAGGTAACATTGGATCATGATTTTGATGTCAGATTTCTTTAATCCCAAAATGTATGTCCATACACATACATACACCACCTACAATCTCAATTGCAGTACCTAAAAGATATCTGAAGTTCTTAAGATTTGCTTCATCTATTGTTATTGGTCCACTGGTGTCAGCACACTCATTTGTAAAGAAATAAGAACAATATTTCTTCTGTTTCCAGTCCTGACCTCTTAAGAATGTTGCAGAGATCTTGGAAAAACTCACTGGTTTTCTATACATTAAGGAGAGAGAAAAGTAAAAGTTTCAAGTGAGAAAACTTCAAGCCATTATTCAGGAGTTGCATAACAGGTTCAAGTTTGCGGGTAGAATCAAAATAAGCACTGAATTAAATGCAGTGATTTCTGGTCTTATAAATAGGATTTACATGGGGAGAGTGTTGACTTGTTGGTTTTTGTTGCAAAATGTTCTTTCTTTTAGAATGTTAGCTGAAACTAATGATGGCAAAGGGATGACATCCGACAGGAAGTCATTTTTGGTGCTTTTTTTTTTTACATCTCTGGCATAGCTATGAGCTATTTGGAGTGATAGAGTGGGCATGCAGGTAGATAATGCCAACAGATGCTTTTGTAAAGCAGACACATGGGAATGCTAACCGAGACAGCCTCTGGCTACTGAAACAAAGGATCATTTTAGTTTTGGTAGAATACAGTATGTTTTCCTTCACTTTATATCCAATGGCTTTAAAGAATTCCTCTTGTGGTTTCAAAAATTAGAAGTATGCCAACAAGTCCCTCCTTTAAGTACCCTAGTAAACACTAAAAGTTGTCTTCTCGAGATGAAATGAAAGTAGTGTTTCCCTCACTTGGCAGGACATTCTCTTCAACCCCCACCCCTACCCTGATCCTGACACTCTCAGCAGAGCCTTCTGTTTCTCAAGTACGGAAGTGAGAAAGTACTATCTGCCAGTTTTCTATATAAAAATATAGACCTTTCAGATGACAGTAGGAGGGATGGGGGAATGGAGAGAGGGGAAGAGGGAGAGAGACACTTCTTTGAGTGGTCATTAACTCAGGCTGTAAAACATCACTTTTCCAGCAAAGTTTTAAAGCTCTAAAAGCATTGTTTTAGAAAGTCAGTAAAATTTCACAATGAATTGAAATGATGGAAGCAAAGGGTCTCTAGATAAGAAAATCCATTTTTAGTCTGACTCCCTAGATTTTTTATTTTCTTTTCCAGGCAACTTTATAGCTATTGCCCAAACTTGAACCAATTATGGCTATGTGACCCTGAAGCTCAGAAACAGCGGGGTTAGGACAGAAATCACTGCTAGTTGTGATCACTGTTTAGCCTCACAATGGGTTATAAGGCATTAGATCTAAACAACATATTGGAGAACTATGAGACCTGCTCCCTTCTGACCTCTGCTCACCTTTGACTAAGGGAATTGCCATATTGTGGTCCCCTTCCATGTTGACCTTCCTGTCTATAGCTGCAAATGCTACTCATCTATCCATTATACTGAGGCTCCCAGACTTTTACTGCACCTATCACAACCGGCAGATTTCAGAGTAGATTTAATGGTCATCCCCTTCCAACAACAGCCTCCAACCAACCACTGATGATACGAGTACCGCACTTCTTCTCCATCAGCTTGGGTCTTCTGCACTGTTTCTCAGAGTTGTCCACTGGGATTAATCTCAATGGAAAAAATTGTCTTGATAAAACACATTTATTAGCTTCATGGCTCTCTCTGTCTCACCTCCCCCTCATTCTACTGGTGTTTCTTGGCAACAATTGGTCTTTCCATCATTGCCTGGTACTCCTTTTCAGTGAGAATAGAAAGGTGGGCCACCCATACTAGAGCAACAGCATAAGTCCCTTTGACCATTGTGATCCTAGTTCACATATTCATTTTCTATAAACTATGCTCATCTTGGTTGTACTTCAATAAACACTGTGCAACAGAAATATATAATAATCAATTTATGAACTGCTATTAGTATTCTGGAGCAATAAAAATCAGGTAAGATATTTCACAGACAACACTTGCAGATGTATCATAAAGACAGAATAAATCTTAACATTTTCCAGTTCTACTTCCAAGTTCAAGCTTTATCAATAATATATATTTCACCAACTTCCAAAGACCAGCTATCTCTCTGATCCTTGTTCCCCACAATTTTGCAGGATTGCAGACTTTAGTATCTAAAGCTTGAAGATGGATTCAATTTTGTACTTTTCCAGTACATCAGCATTGAGGAATCATAGCATAACAACCAAAACGAGCACCACTTAATGCAAAGTGGTGTGTAGGGTCGAAAGTGATTAATGTAAGCTCATAGAAGAGAAATTCCCTTTTCTCATTGAACGTAGCTTCTGTTTGCTGAAGCTCCTCACCTTCATCTCCTCTTTCATTCAATTAAACAACCACCTTCTGTAAGTTACTTTGTATTCTCAAAAAGGCTATTGCTGAGCAGGTTTCTTGAAAATTGTTTAATAGAACATTACCTCTTTTTAGAAAAGTTATGAAAGAGATTTGATAGAGATAACTGCCCTTGATGGGTTAATGGATGTTGGTTTTTTTTTTTTTTCATTCTATGTGTCCAGCCCAAAGGGAAGGGTGTGGAACATTTGTTTTCTAAAGTGTCTAATTTATAAGAGAAAGGAAGGGAGGAGATTATTATTTTTGAGTGAAATATGAGCAACACCTTCCATTTCTTCATTCCAGAACTGCTTTGAACAGAGTTTACCATTAAACACAAAATAAAAAATCTGTCTTACTAGTGCCAAGAGTGCAAGACAGCACTTTGTTGAGTTTACCTAAGAAAAACATCACACTTTTGTCATAATTGTGGCAAAAATTAGTAGGACATTATAGTGAAAATAAAAGATCATACTGTAAGCATATTGTCCTTTTCAAATTATAAAATAATTTAGGAATTATGATTATTTATACTTTGAAAGAAAACAACTAATATTTATTGAACACCTACCATGTGCCATATTGTCTACAGATGCTTTGTCAAATGTGTACAAATAAGGAAACCTTCTTAGGAAAAATTGCCACATTTTTTTCATGCCTATATCCCTTTGATTCTGAAGTCCATGATCTGTTCTTTATGGTAGAGGTTGGCCAGCGACCACCTTCAGGCCACATCTGACTTGTCACCAGTTTTGTAGACGGTTGTACTGGAACACAGCCACACCCGTTTGGTTTCACATCATCGATGTGCACTTTCACACTGCAGCAGGCCAGTGAAATGCTTGCAACACAGAGCATGTGGCCCACAAAGGTGAAATGGTCACTGTGTGGCCCTGTGCAAGTGAAGTCTCCTGACCATCTCTATAACATGCAAGCGTCTTTGCAAGCATCTTCGCTGCCCTCCTCTGCATCCAGTTGTATCAGGAAGTGGTCTCTGTGAAACTTGTAATTTAAAAGTAACTTCTAAAAATCTTGTATTTTCCCTCATGCTACACCTTCCAAAGCCACTGACACAGTGTGAGTAGAAGTTTCAATTCATGCTAGAAAGTCTTAAGCAATCAGCACAGTCTGGCTGGTTCTAGAACCTGTGGTTTGGATTCTGTGTGGTCTCTCCACTTGAATGAAGTTTATAAATGACAGTGCTAGTTAACAATGACATACCAATTACTACCACCAAATAGGTTTGCGAGGTTTTTCCTGCCTTAACTTGCTAGTTCTTGCCACCATCTGCCCCAGAATTTTTCAGCTGTGGCTCTAGGGTATGTGGCAAAGGACTACTCTTTATTGGGAGATTGTTCTATACTTGTAGAATGTATAGAATCATCACATTTGCTCTACTATGTAAGAACTAGGTTTTTTCCCTATGTGTTTAGAAGATTATCTAGTTTAATTAAATACCCAAAAACATAAAGTAGCAAGTAATAAAGAATTGTATTTCAATCCAAGGCAGGCCTCCTTAAGGCCCTGCACTTCAACTCTTGCCTCCTTTAGACGTTCTTCCTCTAAATTATTTTACCTCGTTTGAAGAGTTTGCTTTACTGAGAAATTAGCAATAATGTCTCAGATGGATATGCTCCATATGCCACTCCTGGGAACAAAACTCTTTTGTGTGAAGTTTCAAAGTTTTAGGCACTAGCAGTAGCACTTTTGCCGGGTACTTTTATTGCCTTGTTACAATTGCACTTCATTTATAAGCATCGTATTACCTAGACACAGTTGGTTTTCTAATCACATCTTACTACCTTATCAGTTAAACTTTATAATCTTAATAATATTAAGAAAATAGTATTTATCATATGGTTCATGGGAGCTATTTTATTTTATTCCTATACCAAATATATTACAAAGTTTTCTTTAGATCATTATGTTGCATTTATGTCTTTGCTTACTTATATTCCACCATAGTACTGTACTAAGGCCTAGATTGTATATAGCTTCCATTTATAGTATCCTTATTATTACTTCCCAGCAAAATCCCATTAGGAAAGGTTCCTACATCTTACTTTTCTGACAAAAATAATTCCTGGATTTGAACAGTTAATAAAAAATGTTCAGTGTCATAAAGCAAGGACATAGTTCCATAGTAGAGCAGTTGCCTACCATGCACAAAGCACTGGGTTTTATCTGTAGCACTATTAAAAGTTAAATATTAAATTACCCCGCAGGTCATCAAGTCAAACATTAAAATATTGTCCTGTAATTTAGTTCCTTCTCCAAAGATAGATGGATACCCTGGGAATTGGGCCATGCTCTCTCTCATCCACTTGAGTCGGTCCACAAGTTTGACTTTGGTGTCAGAGAGCTTCAGGGTGAAGATTATATATAAATATATTCTATGAATTACAGTAATACTGTCTGCTCTTACTCAGTTCCCCTTGGCTCAGTTTTATATACAAACTGAAGTATTAGAATCCTTTTCATTGTTCCTTCTGGCAGCTCTGTCTGACTTCTGCCCCAGGGTCTGGAATGTGCATCACAGCTGCCTTTGGCAATAAAATCCAAAGCACCCTAAGATCCTCAGCTTTCTTGCACACCTGTTCAGCAGTGTACAGCAGTGTGCAGAGCTCACATATAGTCTTTTTCTGTGCCCGCATCTCACTGGGCAAAGCATCAGTTTATCCACAGCTCAGTTGTGTTTCAGTTGCTTCAGCCTGGCCAGATTGGAATTAATCGCTCTTATTTTCTTTCTGAGTAGGATGGAATAGTTATGCTATGTGTTTTATGACCTCAAATGCCATTGAATGTGGATGCACGGTCAAATTTACATACTCTTAGCAATAGAGACAAGTTCCTTTGGGTCGAAACAATAGCAACAACACAAACAGCTGTATATATGAGTTAAGTTTCCAGCGTCTTCAGGGTCATCTTAATTTAAATCACCGTGGAATGGCTCAGCATTGACTTTTAACCGTGAACACTGATTCTTCCAAAATCTGTAGATAATTGCCCTTGAAGCCTCCAGCCTCTGTGGTAGTGGTTTCAACAATACAAAGTTTCGGTTTTAAAGGAAAAGGCTCATGATTTCATAGTACAGTTTCAAGAATGTTCTCTCTTGGGCCAGTCTGGTAGAAGGCTCCTGAGTTGGATAACTCTAGGCGTCACCATTCTTGTGGAATTCCAAGTGAATTATGAAATGCAGCAACACATTTTCTTCAGTACCCTGAGGTAAAATTTCCTGTTTCCAACACTTTGGGCTTATCCTGTCCCAGACTTACTTCCGCATTTCCATCAGTGTACAAACAGGAAACGATCTGTCAACTATGCCTGTCCTTTCACAGGATGAACTAGAAGGTTCTATTCTGAATGTTTATCAATATAACTCATTTCCATAATGCATCACACAATGAGAAAATCAAAGATTTCTGAAATGCGTATTAGTTCAGTTTCACCTCTGAGAACTGGCCAAATATTTTCCCTCACTGATGTTCATTTCAAAGAGTTTCATAAAATATTTCCAAAGATTTTTAAGCCCACATGTGTCTGAACTCTAATGATGTTTATACTCTGTGCTGAACGACTCATTTTGCAGTTGAATATAAGTCAAAAAAATAAGTTTTTAGAAATAATACTCAGAAACCACTTACAGACTGCTAAAGAACATTTCACAGACACATAGTCCAACTTTCATATGGGTATGTAATTGAATCCTTTTAATATTTGTACATATTTTTTAAAATGTGTCCTCTGTACCCCACCCATTCCCTGAAATCCTATAATACTATTATACCATAAAACATAGCAAGGAGACTTTTTACTGCACACTGCTAATCAAATGTTCTGCAGAAAATAACTAACTCATTTATTTCATCATTAACTCACCTGGGGAATGATTATGTGTAGCTGCATTCCTAGAACAAAGGTAAACTGTATGTTCAATAGCAATTTACATGGGCCTGCAACCGATTATTGGAGTCTGATATGAGCATTAACTCAGGACAACTCTGATGCTGACCTTGATCTCAGGTGTAGAAGGGCCAGGAAAGAATGTTTACATTCTGCATTCACTTCATTATTAAGCTTTCTAATTCCAATCAGACCATAGAGGATCAGAAGGTCAGAGTCTGAGAAGCGGCAAAATTATCCTCAGGATTGGAGAAAGTAGGCCAGCAACTCCCTACAGACAAGACTCTTGTTCAGTGTTCTACTTAGGTAATTTCCTATCCCATTCTGCAGTCCTTGCTCCCAGAATGCTCACAGAAACTGCGGACACACCAGACGAATGGTGAATAAAGGTCATGTGTGCTATTTGTAGTAGCCGTACTCTATAAAGTCACTATGAATTTTTAAATGTAGAACTATTGCTCCTAGGAAAAATATCTGTATGTGCCTACATGTTCTAAAACCAACTCATATTGGTAGGTTCTATTTTCTTTTCTTTTATAAGAGCAAAAGATGATCAGAAGAAAGTGGGTAGCCTATGGCAGCTCTACTAACATGTGTCACAGTAGGGAATCCAGCCTCACTAGGAGCCTCCCTTGTCATCCTCATCTTGTCATTATGACAGCCAGCACAAAAGCAGAGAGCATCGCCTTACTCAACCTCAGTTGGGTGTGCATAGGTCAATTCACATTTTCCGATGCTCTGTGCATCTGTAAACAGAGGCAAAAGGGCCACAAGTATTGATTTAGGGGTTACAAGCAACTACTTTAAAAAATATTACCAAGTAGGAAGTATGGATTGGATGAGATTTTGAGGAACTTAGCCTACTGAATGTAAAGTCAGAAGATGTTGAACACACTCCCCCAAAGAACTTGTCAGGTAATTTTTATCTGACAACCAGTAAAAATTAGCCTATGCTCAGGTGTTTGATCATGCTATATCTGTCTAATTTTCTTAAATACCTACCATGAACTGAAATATTTATTTGTTTACTTGTTCCTCCTTTTTTCTATACTTGTACATAAACTCTGTGATAATGAGGACTTTATCTGTCTTCTAACCCAGTGTATGCTGTCTGACATACTGTTAAACCAAATAGCTATTTTTCAGTGAGTGAATAAGAAATTTACTGCAGCACTTTCAAAGTAACAGTTGTGTTTTATAAAAGTAGTTAGGACTCAGTCTGGCATGACATTGACTATGGAACTTACAGCCTCAAATAATGTCTTAGCATATATAAGAGATTATAATAAATTGTCAGTATGGAAAGAATTGAAATTGACACACCTTTCAAGGAATTGGGAGTGTGTGGTGAAGAAGTGAAGCGAATTATAGGGAATGGCAGAAATCCTTGAAAGGACGATGACTAGGCATTTCCAGAGGAGGAAAGAAGCTGTATATGGTGAAGGCTGAGCACATGGGTAAAGCCAAAAGAGAGTTTCTCAAAAACAGCTGAGTTTCTCAGGTATAGGGGCTGATAGGATACTTATTAATCAGTATGCTTGAAGAATGTAGCAGTTAAAAGGCTGGCATGGGAAAAGGACACAGTGTTAAGCTATATCTTGTTCTGAGAAGTCAAGGGCTCTGAAGAACCAATATCTTATTTCTAGTGTGGTCCAGAAGTGTGTTATAGTGGTCACCTACCACCTCCAGAGATCTCCAATGTTCTCTGTCTCTCTCTCTCTCTCTCTCTCTCTCTCTCTCTCTCTCTCTCTCTCTCTCTCTCTCTCTCCTCCCCTCTCTCTCCCTCTGTCCCTCTCTCTAATGGGGCTAAAATCACGATCTTGAGCTTGCCAGGCAAGTGCTTATGCCACTGCACTATATTCCCAGCCCTCCAATAATGCACACTTGCCTTCAGTTTAGGGACCAAAACCTAGGTTGATGGCACAAAATGGAAGTGGAAATTGAGGGAAGGTTTGAAGATTACTTTCTGCATCCTTAGATGGGCCCCACTCAAAGTACCTTTGTCAGCTACAGTGATATCTGAACCAAAAATATGAAGCCAAAATGAAAGCTAAAGCTTGAGGACTAGAAACACCTGAACATATGCATTGCGGCTTACCTGTAAACCTTGCTATATATGAATTAATGACTCATATAAGAAATGAAGTCCAATCAAAGTATTAATTCTTTATAAGTGACATATAAATAGCAAACCTGTGAAAAACTCAACTATAGTGTAATAATTTCAGAAATACAAGATAATATCTAGCTTATTTTATTTTACTTTTAAGACTGTAATAACTAGAATTAACAAAAGTTTGGAATTTCATCACAGTAAATCTAGCATTCCTGATTTTAATGAGCTCATTCCATATTCTTTAAAAGATTTAGTGAAAACACTTGGCCTAAAATGAACAGATCATGTTCCCAAATTTCTGGGAATTTACAATTTTGAGGTGATGATGATTATGGGTTCATATTTCTCAGAACATATTTGGCTCAACAAAGTAGATTTCAGTCTACGACTTTGGTGCAGCTAACTTATCCATCGTAACAATCAATTAGTCACAATTTAGACTAAACTGAATCTCTTTTACAGTGATTAATTGGATACTATGCTACCATGAGTTACTCAATTTTTGCTAACATGAGTTACTCAAATTCAAACAATTTTGAGAATAAAATGAATCCCATTAATGGAAAGATCAGCAGTAAGGAGGATTCTGGGTAAGCCATCCCAACAGAATTCTTACTGAAGCCAGGCCAAGGTGATCAGACATCACCTGCGGTGTGGGGGAAGATGAAGGTCTGATATTAGGGGTGAGCAGACATGGAGGGTGAAGGATTCTAGATAAATCAACTTAATAGGGCTCTTACTAACATTCAATTTTATAAGGGAGTGCAAAGATTGGCCTATAAGAGAGAGCTTGACTAAAGGTTGGTCAACCAAAGAATTTTTGTCCATGCTACATTCCAGAAATTTCACTTCCTCCATCATAATGTGCTCATTTTATCAAGATGGTTCCTTCCCTTTACAGCTCTGTTGTGGTCAGTTATTAAATTCAATTTGAAGTCTAAAGAAAAAATAAGAAATTTATTTAGAGTAAATTTCAATAGAAACATTTCAATAGAAAGCTAAATTTATTTGGAAAACCTCCAGAGAAACTAGAAATGATGATATGAAAGTAAGATAAATTGAGCTCAAGGATTATCTTCCCTGAGGTTTTCACAAAAATTCTATATACTGCATTTGCCAATCAATGCATTGAAAGCTTTCTTTGTTAATTGAACAAACATTCAATAAATGTCTGTGTGTTGATATGATGTAGGACATGCTGTCATGCTTTCTTCCAAATGGCTGATAACCATCACTTGCTCAATAAGGGTTTGGCTACTCTTTATGTTGTATCCGATAATGAAAGAAACAAAACCAAGGGGCTCCTTGGCATCTGGAAAGAGGACATGGTTTCTCTGAACCACAACCAGTAGACAGTTATCTTCATTGACACTATTTCCAATGTATCTCATTTATAAAGCATGAAGTTACTCCAGTTCAAGTCTCTCAAATCAAAATGTTTTCCAATTGGGCCTTGTCTCCCTTCAGAGATATGCTTGAATGATCAATGCCATTGTTCTTGGTTGTAACAGTACAACTTCAGCACATATGCTAAAGTAATGATGTGCATACATGCTGCGTACATCTTCCACAGCTGTGATTTTTGGGTGTCTGCTTGTGACTAAGCACTTCAGTATTGTCATGAGATGGAGCAAATATCATGTACAAATTAGATCCCAAGTCCAGTTACCAAGAATGAGCTAATTGTAACTTTCCATTGTATACAATGACTCTTAAAAATTTCAAATACAATCCATCCTGCAATGGTCCACCTTTTCATGAGAATGTATTGCTCTCATTGTAGAACCTTGATCTTCCAGTATGCCAAAAGTGAAATTTAAAGTTATGTCTTAAGACTAATAAAACTTCAAACCACCATTTTTGGAATTTTTGATGTTTATATGAAGATTAAATAAAAATTTCATTCTATAATCAAGTATTAAATAACTTATGATGTGAGCTTTACACATTACTTTTGGAAAATACATCTCAAAGTTATTGATAGTACTTTGTCTTCCACAAGGCAGGAAAAATGTTTTGCTTTTAGCTTTTTGTGTTTAACATTACAAATCGAAACACTCTTTTCAAAATGTGCAAACAGTAATTACAAATGTATTTCACTTCATGGGTCAATTTCTAACTGGTTGGCATAGGCCTATGTTCCTATACTGTATTCTTGGTAGAAAAGATTACCAGTAAATAACACTTTTTAAAGATATAATATAGGAAGTGGACCTGTACATCCTATATTTGCCATTCTTACATAATAGCAGGGATAATTAATATTTAAAACATATGTCAGGGCCTAACAGATACATATTACTCTATATTAAAATAGCATCTACCAGGGTCAAATCCCCTCAGGATTAAATTTGAGACCATAGACAGTACTTTGTAGAACTGTTGTTAGTGTCAGCCTTCGGGACGAGTCACTGCCATTGCTTGGCCATTTTGCTTTCTGTGAAAGCCTGAGAGAATGTTTTTCTCTGGGTGACTCTCCTTAGATGCACTGCAGTTCATTTGACCCTGGAAGATACAAAAAAAATGAATGTTTAGTTATACTGGTCTTGCTTCGACTTGCCCTTGACCACCCAGCAAGAAAAAAAAAATCCTTAATTACAATGCATGGA